>JAQZBX010099062.1:0-11513 GCA_029593785.1 Cabassous unicinctus
GTGGCTGAGACCAGAGAAGTGTACAAAAGAGCAAATCCTGGACTTGCTAGGCCTAGAACAGTTCCTGGCTGTCCTTCCCTAGGAGATCCAGACCTGGGTTAGACAGCAGCATCCAGAGAGTAGAGAGGAGGCAGTGGCCCTGGTGGAAGATTGGCTGAAAGAACCTGGAAGACAGGGGCTGCAGGTGAGACATGGGTACCTGGTTCTGAGTAAAGTCGAGGAATGTGAGAGAACCCCTGAGGTCGCCAGCAGCATGGGTGACGTGTAGTACTTTGCTCTTTGTGTCGAATGGGAATTTGCTTCTTCCTGGTTCCAGGTAGCTGACTCTTAGAGAATGCACACTGGCTATTCTGAGTGTTGGTTCCTGACATTAAAAAAGAGAATTACTTGAAATGGCTTGAGCACCCCTCTGATCAAGGAGGCGCACATATGACCAAAGGTCTCTTTTGGAGAGCTCTCATTCTGCAGCAGCCACCTGAAGCAAAGGGCTTCGCTGGTCTTTATTTACATTAATGAGCTTTTGGTTCCTATTTCAAAATAACTCATTGGTTTGGTCTCTCAGTGTTGCCTCGGGGTTGGGAGAACAGATAGGAACAGCCTCAGGAGAGTTGGGTGGGCAGGTTGTGGTGAGCCTGGGCTCCAAGTCTCTCTCTGGCATCTTCCACACATGCACACTCCTTACTGCTGCTGCAGGGATTTACATAAGACTGAACGCCCCCTCTGCTTCTTTGTGTCTTGAGGTGTTAAGTTTTAATTCTTATAGCATCCTGACCACTTCCAGTCCTAAACAGGGACAGGAGGTGCTCTCAGAGAAGGAATCCTCAGGATCACACTGGGTTGTACCTGTCTTAGCGTAACTGCTGTACCTTTCCCCCAGGTGTGCACTGGGGGTATGAAGAAACAAAAGTTTTCCTGGGAATTCCTGGTGAGCCCTACATTCAGGAGAAACTCCGAACCTGCCATCGGAATCGTGAGGTGTACCGGATTGTGGCCAAGCGACTGCAGGAATGTGGCTTCCTGTGGACCCTGGAGCAGTGTCACTACTGGTTCAAAAACCTCCAGACCAACTACCGCGAGGCCAGGAGCACCCCCATATGCCAGGCGCCTCCCCCTTCTATCAGATGGACGCCCTGATGAGTCCCTGGACTCTTGCTAACACCTTTAATGCCTCAGAGGTGGCAAGAGCCTGCGGACTAGGGGGCACTCTAAAGAGAACCAGGAGGCAGCACTGACAGGTGCAACGGGATGAGAAGGCAGCGGAGGAGCACCCAGGAGTCCAGGAGCCTTGAGGGTGAATCCTGATGGTAAGCCCCCCCACCACCACCATGCACCTCAGAACAGGAGAGGGATGAAGTCCTGGAGGCATTAGGGAACATGAATCAGAGAGGTGATTTATTGTCCTGACTCTAGTGCTACCACTAATCTGTATCAGGAAATGACCTTGTCAGGAGGAAAATCGGTGATTTCTTTGGGGAAACACTGTTTCTCTCCTATCCTCAAATATTGCTAGGCGCAGACCTCCACTAAACCAATAGTCTAGGATGACTCAGGAAGACCATTTTGAGGGTTTTACTCTGCTCTATATCAAAGATCTCCCTATCTGCTTTTAGTACCAATTAAAATTACAGAAACAGAAAAGAGCGAGTTGGAGTTACTTTAAGTTTCAGTTTTTTGTTTCCATCTAAGTACCCCATAGATATGAACTCTGCATATATTTTGTACAACAACCTGACACTTGAAGACTTGTCTGTTCTTGGGCAAGTTGGTTAAATGCTTTGAGCCTCCATTTTGCTGTCTGTAAAATGAGCATAACGATAGCACCTATCTCCCTGTGCTGCTGTGAGGATCCTGGCTTATAGCACTCAGCAAAGGTTAGCTTTCATTTGTGTCATCATCATAATTATTACTAAAATAGATAAGCACCATGTCCTTTACTCCTCATTTATGGGGGCAGATTTCCCGAGTCATAAATGATGAGGAATGAATATTTAGATGAAAAGTCGCCTAAACTTTTTCTCCTGAAAGCTAGACCATTCTGGGAGGTGCTTCCAGTCTCATTTCACTTACCACTTCCAGATATGAGAACTGAAAGCAAATTACAGAAGAACTCCATGTCGCTCTTGCTTTTCCAGTTCCCCAGCCAGCTGGGAGCTCAGAGCTGGAGAGGTATGAAGAGCTTTGGAATGGCAATCCCCGGGATATCAAGGGAATTCAGACAACTTCCTGTGCAGGTGGGAAATGAGTGAAAAATGTGTAAGCCAGTATTCCATTGCAAAGAAGTCAGACCTGGAATTCTGAACACAGACAAGCCAGCACTGAGCCAGGGCTGGGGGCGGGACCTCAAAAACAGGGACAACAAGGGTGGAGCCAGGCACCTGGCATTCTTACATTACTGTTCTGTGGTGCTGGAACCACAGGGGTCAGGAGAAGGACAGAGAAGCAGGTGGATGCCAGGAAAGCCTATTCTCCTATTTTGGGGCCTTAATTGGGGGAATAGATGTAACCAAATTATGAGTATCTTAAATTTTTATCTGAATTTGAATTAGTCAGCTCTCACTTAAAGCCAGGTTACTAGTGAAAGTGAGCATGGATAACGTAGCCAACCTTAGGGTGAATTTCTTGTAGTTAAAATACAGGAGGGAGCTGGGATAAGCTCCCCTCCCTGGTGGGGCTCAGTCAATTTTGTTGGAATTTTAGGGGATCCAATAAATAGTACTGTTCTCCCCCTACCCAGATTGTGGACCAACTGAGCTAGACATAAGAGTGAGACATCTGGAGATGAGAATGCCAGCTTTGGAACTGATGGAGTGGTTGGGGATGTGATTTAGGTCTGAGAAGTCAGCATTGAGCAGGTTTACCTGCCCGGCCACAGGAGGCACTAGATGGCCACAGGCTTCAGCCTGTAGGGACAGAATCTTCACTGCTGATCTTTTTTGTTTCATGCATAAAATAGAGAGTTCCCATATACCACCCTATTATTAACACCTTTCAATAGTGTAGTACAGTTGTTACAATTGATGAAGAACATTTTTATAACTGTACCATTAACAATGGCCCATTGTTTACAATAGAATTCACTGTTTGTGTTATACAGTCCTTTTGTTGTTGTTTTTTTAAATTTTTTATTCTAGTAACATATATACAACCTGCTGATCTTCTGAGCCATGTATGTCCAGATCCTCATTAATCAGATAAGTCATTCCTCCCACTGCAGCACCAGAGGAGTAAGTAGGGGGATAGAGAAAGGCTAGGAGAATTATTCTAAGGAATGTCTTTCTACCTGAAAGGAAGAATCAAGAAGAGAGAGTGGCTTTATAGTACTGATTGCTGGTCCATAGGTGGTGGCAGGAGAGGAGGAGCCAAGCTGGGGGGCAGAGTCTCTGAAGAGTGGGAGCTACTCCAGTTAAAGAGAAGAAATGGGCTTGGACCCTGTCTCCTTCCTTTTCCTCAGCCTTTTTCCATATGACCCTCTTGTTTAGAAGCTGTGCACGTGAGAGAGTCCTGGAACTCTGCTGCTCTAAGCCAGGGTTCTGCCATATTGCAGTTCATTTGTTCCTAGGTAATGGAAAGTTGACCATGCTCTGTCTACTTAAAAACCATTCCGGAGCTTGTTTTGAAGCATCCAGTGAGGACTACTTTCACATTCTTTCCATGCTTCTGATTTCAGAAAATAGGTTACATTTACAATTTCATTTCATTCTTTTAGATATTGAAACAAGGACTATGAATGAGGATAATTCAAGTCAGGACATTTCAGAGGAAGTAGAACTACCTGGGGCATTATTACAAAGATAGAAAGATCCAAAATGGATGTTTCCCAATACTTGAATTGGAGAAGAGACTGGGAAAGTGAACATGGGGTAGAAAAGCAATGGGAATCATCCCTAGAAGATGGACAAGAATCACTCTTTCCCCCAGAAATAGACTGGGATAAATTCATAGGTCCTCAGGGCACCTACATAGGGGGATAATCTTATATGTGCTCTGAATGTGGAAATAATTTCAACCAGAGCTCACACTTAGCTGTCCACAGATTAACCCACACTGGAGGAAAGAAACCTTATAAATATGGCCAGTGTGGGAAAAACTTTGGTCGTAGCTAACATCTGATTTGCCATGAAAGAATCCATCCTGGGAAGAAGCCCTACACATGCCCCGAATGTGGAAAAGACTTCAATGATCATCCTAACCTCACTTCACACCAGAGAATCCACACAAGAGAAAAGCCCTATAAATGTGGAGAGACTAATTCTGAAATTGACTGTCACCACCTCAGTGTGTCTGCATAGTGATTCTGTGCCTTAATTTTCACAGCATGGTGACAGGAGGATGTGGTTCTTATCCCCGAGACCCTCCTTGAAGGATGGAGGAGGATCTGTCCTCCTGCTCTAATGGGCACTGGGTCAGCTGTCCAGCTGGGTTGAGGCTTGGCTGTTTCTTCTTAGAACTGGGCAGCCAGACAAGGGTGTATTTTCTTAACTAAATTAATTTTCCGAGATCTTCCATGTTTCTCCCTGTTAGGGGACTGGGACCCAGGATATGTCTACATTTTCTCCTGTTTCTTTTCTTAGGATCTACATGGAGTTATTTGAGAGGAAGGTACTCTTTCATATCATTTGAAGGAGGGAAAAGGATCCCTGCTAGAGATTGGCTTTCTAAATCATAAACTACTCTTGCTGTCAACATATTAAGCTAAGCCATATGAAATTATTTTTGATCTCCAAAAAAAAAAAAAAAAGCAATTTCATATGATTCAACCTAAATAGAATTTCTTCATGGTGGAATTCCTTCAAATTGCCAGCTGTGCTGCTGTAAAGCCTTACAGCTCATACTCTATCCTAAAAATGTGGCAATGAGTCTAGAAGATTGTGGACCAGGATAGTGAGGTGGGTGAGGCTTTTTCTCTTTGTATATATATCCAGAGCAGTAACACCGAACCAGGGCATTGATTACGAAGTCTCCTAGTTGGAGGATTCACCTGTACATCAACTGCCACTGATGAGTCCATTGATTCCTGTCTGCTCAGCTCTCTGGGTCCTCTGGGGAGGCTGCATGCCAGTGAACAGGTTTCCAGAGGGTTTGGGCATCTCTACCAGAGCAGCAGCTTGCTGGAGGAACTTGACCTACAGAACAAATGGGGCTTCAGAATAAATGGAACACAGTTCCTTCTTAATAAAATAGTTCTCTTCGTGTGTTTAACAGTTTTTCACACAAATGTTCAGGAACCTATCAATTATAAAACAAACCCAATCTACATAATACAATTATATATCCAGTTAGGCTTATAAAATATGATTATTAAATAATGAGACATTAAAACATTTTTTATTGTGACAACATATACACAACCTGACATTTTCCATTTTAACCACTTTAGAGTAAGCCTTTCAGTAATGATAATTCCATCCACAATGCTGTGCTATCAGCTCATCATCCATTACCAAAATGTTTCTGTCACCCCAAAGAGAAATTGTACAGTAATGAGACTTTTTAAATATATACTTTTTCCTTTTATTTTTTAAAAAGAAACAGATTACATAAATGTTACACAAAAACTATAGGGGATTCCCATATGCCCCACTCCTTAGCCCTCCCACATTTCCCCACATCAGCAACATCTTTCATTAGTGTGGAACATTTGTCACAATTGATGAACACATCTTGGGGCATTGTCACTAAGTGATGATTATAGTTTACATTGTAGTTTACATTCTTTCCCGCACATTTTTACAAGTTATTACATGATATACAATGGCCTGTAGCCGTCATTGAAATGCCTTTCAGGATAATTCCCAAGTTCCAAAAATGTCCCCAAATTACACCTATTTTTCCCTCTCCCTTCCCTCAGAACCTCCGGTGGCCACTGCCTCTCCACATCCATGATAAAAGTTCTTCCATTGCTAGGATCACAACAAGTCTACAGTTGAACATCTCTTAAGTTTACTCTAGTCCATTGTCCATTCCCCAATCCTGAGGATTCTGATGGTGATGCCCACTCCACCTCTAACTGAGAGGGGTCTTAGGACCCATGAGGCAGATGGATGGGACTTTCTTGCTTGCAGTTGCAGTCTCTATTCCTTGAGATGGTCGTTGTCAGTCATCTTCTTGTTAGTTGTCCTGGGTGAGTCCAATGACCTGGAGAGTAGGTGTTGCAAGTCTGTTGATATTCAGGGCCCAACTGGCACATGGACAGCCCAAAGCTTTAAGTCTCTTGGATGTACAACTATCAACTCTAGTACTAACTATAAGTTCAAATAGAAGGGGCAGCAGAGCCATGTATAGGGAAAACACAGCTGAATCCAACTCTGTCACACTGTAGAGCATAAATTCCAAAGTATGGCCCACTGGCAGGGTGCCAAACTCCTGAGCTGTCTGCCCTGCCTATAGTGTCTGGATGTCTCCAGAGCCCTCAGGAGTCCATTTGAGGTAATATTTACTTTGGCAGTCTATGAGTTCCTGCTGAGAAGTGCGTAAGTGTAATCTTTGAAATGACCTCCCGACTCATTTTGAAGTCTCTTAGCCATATAAATTCATTTGTCTTTACCCTTTCTCCCTTTTGGTCAAGGTCTTTTTCCAGTTGCATTGCTAGTTGGTGCTTGGTAGTAATCCCTTGATGCCAGGGAGGCGCATCCCTGGGAGTCATGTCCCATGCTGGGGACAAGGTAATGCATTTATATGATGAGTTTTGGCTTAGAGAGAGGCCACACTTGAGCAACAAGGAGGCTCTCAGGAGGTAACGCTTAGGCACCCTATAATACTATGCTAGTTTCAATTTCAGAAGTAAATAAAGTGGATAAAAGTAAATTAATAAATCCTTTAAAAAATGTATAGGGGAGGAAGATAAGGACTATAATTAGTAGTAATACTTTGACGATGCTCTTTCATGATTTGTTAACAAATGTTTCACAACAATGCAGGGTGTTTGTGGAGGGGTGATGTGTGGGAGCCCTGTATGATGTTCTGCATGTTTGTTTTGTAAGTTCACGAAGTTTACTGAATACTTATAGTTTATGTATGTTCATGTATGAATGATGTACTTCAATAAATTGTTTTAAAAAAACCAAAAACATAACTTCACCAAATAAGCATTGTGTGTCAAAAGTAGTCACTTTAATATTGTTGTTATTATTCAAGATGTTCTTTAAGTTTTTCCTTAGAGATTGTCTTCAAGCCTGTCATCCATATATTTCCAGCCCCTGATGTAGCATCTTACACATGGAAAGGGCTTCATAAATACTGATGGAATGCACACCTGGTTTATTATCTAGGTTGATTACCTAATCCAGGGGTTCTTTTTTTGTTCCCTGTGCCAGTCAGGTGGAATGAATACTACTGTAATTTATTTATTGCATACATTCATAAGTGAAGGAAACGCTAGATTTCAGTTAGAGGTCAGAGAAAATAAAGATAATAAGTTGATTTTTTTTTTCAGTTCAAGCTCATAGACCCCCCAAAATCTTTCCACAGACCGCTTGGGGGTCCGTGGACCCCTAGTTAAGAATCCCTGATAATCCATGAGACCTGGCTCTGCCCAATTACTGCTTTTCAAAATTCAAATCCTTCCAAAGGATGTCAATTTGCTGCCATCGAGGAGCCTTTTCAAAGAGTCTGCTTTTGAAGACAATTTTCAAAGAGATTTCCCAGGAATCTAATTTAAAATTTTTGTATGGCCAGGAAATAAATCTGGTGTGGACCATTTTAAGTAATTTACTGTTTTCAATGAAAAATTCTTTACTTAAGTGAAAATTCATCATACTAAGTTTACTCTAATTATATAAAGACTTTGGAAATAACCAGATTCCCTTTTGGAAACTTGCCATCATACTTTTTTGGTGTGGAACCAGAAGTACATAGTATCCAAACTTTCATCTCAAATGTATTTTTTCACTCAGTGAAGTGATGGGAAAATAAAGCGGGAGATTTTAAGTATTCTGTTAGCATTGCACTCTTTAGAACATTATGACATTTTAGACAGCTGCTTTAAATAATGTTTGCTGTTAGTACTCCTAAATGGGATTCTTACAACAGTGAGTTAAAGTGGGATTTAATAGTTCCGGAAATGTCTCCTAGGGTTCCATAATGTAACATGCTACTTTTTACAGTTTACTAATTTTGATTTGAAACTATAGTTTACCCATTCTCTTGCTCAAATGTGTTTTGATTTACTTGTCTCCTACTATACTCTGTTGAACAAAGCTGTTATTTTAAGCTCTGTTCAGACCCACAATCAAGGCTTCAAAGTATCTAAACGAGACAGGCACAGTGTCTTTTGCAAGCTGTGTACTTGGAAACCTCCTCAAGATAAAAATAATAATGAAAGCTACAAACGGCAGTGTGGAAATTCACGCATTGTTTGACAAAGCTGTAAGAGATGAGCCATGCAGTCCCTTCCCCCTGACCTGGCAACGTCCTTCTTTACCTTGACATATTGTGTTTTGGAATGCCCACCTCCACCTGAACACACGTATGTGCGAGAGCTACCCCAAACGGAGTCACCCACCTTTTCTAGATTGCTACTTGCTGGATTCCTTGGTCCCTCCTCTTACATCCTCTTCAAATTGCTGCATAGTCTTTCTCCTATTTTATCTTAAAATTTTGTGAGGCCAAAACAGTTTCTGATGTTTCTTTTACATGATTCTTGAGTCTCTTGTCTCCCTACCCACAGCCGAACTGGGATGGATCTTGTTTGAAGTCATCGTGATGGCTGGTTGTCTTCTGGTCCCTTTAGGATTCTTCAGGGCATCTTCCTAGATGCTGAGACAACCTCAGGAGTTTCTTCTTGTGGAATGCCTAGGTTCTTAAAGAAGGATTTTGGAAATTTGGTGGTGGTGGTGGTGATTTGTGGTTGTCACAAAAATTGGGAGCACAACTGGCAATTAGTGGCAGGGGCTAAATAAACGTAATGCAGTTTTTGACACAGTCCTGCACAACAATGTCCTGCTGGACATGCACGGAGGCCAGTGATTCTCAGGGGAGTCCACAGACGGGCACATTCACATCACCTGGGAACTTGTGAGAACTAATGCAAATTCTACTGTGGTGGCTATCTAATGAGGCAGTTTGGCTAGGCTGAACTACATTTCCCAGAAATCACATCCCTGTAAATTTTCAGTTGGAGTGGGCCACAAGAGACATTTGAGTGAGATCTGGAATGTGAAGTAAAGCAGCTACCTTTTTTTTTTGTTTTTTATGCTTGGGTGATGAGGGTGCTCACACCTGTTGTTATTTACCTGCTGGCTCACCTCATGGGTGTAGTGAGGCAGCAACAGGGCCTGCAACTGCTCCAGCTTCCCATGGATCCTCCTTCAGCGTCTCCGACTCCTGGGCCTGGTGTGTCCTTAGCTCCCTGAGGAAGGCTGCCTTCTTCTGCAGGAGACCTATATTATCAAGATTGGAGTCAGCTCATGGTCAGGGGGTCCAGATGGGTTTTGCTTGCCCCACTTCATATCCTTCTTCCCTTCCCTTCATGCTCCAGCATCAGATATGTAGACCATGACTTATGCCCAACAGAGACTGCTTGACCAGCTTCCATAATTACATAAGGTCAAATCCCTGTATGTGTGTGGTTCTGCTTCTCTCATTGAACCCTGACAGAGAAATCCTTTCTGAATCAGAAACTCCAGGAGTGAAGCCCGGCAATCTGTATTTGAACTAGCCCTCTAGGTGATTCTGAGCATGTTAAAGTTTTAGAATGACTGGTGTAGGGAAATACCTGTTTAAAAGTGTCTAGAACCTAATTTTTGACATATACACACACAAGGAAGTTTTGTACAATTTTAATGTACCCCAATTTTCCAGGAACACAACCATTGTATACAATTAGGGAAAATGGTACATTCTTTTGTTCAGAACTTTACAAAGAGTTGTTTACCATTTCAGAAAATTGTGTCATTGACTCATGGTATGTGAGTCACTAATACAACATACATGTATCTATCTGCAATTTTAGCTATCCCATTCTTGATGATTTTGCATACAGTGCAAGCATCTGATGACATCATTATGTGAAAGTATGGGCATTTATATATATTGAAGTAGTCTTTTCTATTTTGTTATTTCCTTTTATCTTACAGAGACTTTCTTTAGGAATTATGTTTGCAAATAGTCAATATTCCCTATAAAATTTTAGTTCAGGGCAGTAAAGCAGCATTGAAAATACTGGTTATGAAAGTAATGAAGGTTGAAGGCCACCACCTAAATAGAGCATTCAAGCAGGAAGCAGTTAAAAACTGAGCTACTGTGTGTGTTTCACCACACAGTCTCTTTGCCAAGATTTGGTATCATGATTAAGGACCTTCATAAAATGACTTGGTTAGCTTTCAGCTAATTCAGTGGGAATTTGCTATTCTTTAAAAGTCAAAAGAAATGTAACTACAAAACTGTCTCACCCCCAATATTCTTTTTGGTGATATTCCTCAACCATTTTTCCTTTCTCAGGTATTGGGTAACTCAGATTTTCTGCTTTAAAAATTAGAGGATCCAAGATGGCGGAGTAGGGAACAGCAGGCTGCACTCCTCCAAAAATTGCAGGAAGGTAGGCAGGCTTACCTGGCAGAAGGGAAGCCACAGGACCATGGGGACAATTGGAGAGGGCAGCTGCAGAGGGGGGACCCAGTCAGCCAGGGGAGAGGGAAGCTGTGGAGATAGGGCAGGCAAGCTAGTGCCCAGCAGGTTCAGAGGGAGAGGGAAGCCGGAGAAGTGATTTGACTGGAAGACCAGCACTCAGCCAGCTCCGAGTGAGGAAAGCTACCGGGTGGTGACCAGGGGTGCGTCCCGCTGCCCAGAAAGTTCTCAGGGGGTGAGTGTGTGTGTGTAGGGCAAACAGGTGTGGGGACTGGCACTCAGCCGGCTCAGGGGGAGAGAGGTGTGGCAGGGAGAGGAGATAGAGTGGGCAGACCGGATCTCAGCCAGTTCCAAGGAAAAGGAGAGAGCAAGCTGGAGCTGAAGTGGCTGCAGGGACAGGGGAGGGGGGGGAGCTGATCAGGCGAGCTGTCATACCCACCTACCCTGGGAGAGAGGAACTGGATCAGTGAGGGGGTGGGATGACAGGCGCTCAACAGCTCGGGAGAGAAGGGAGCTGGGAGAGGCAGCCAGCGAGCTGTCAGGTGCCCAACCGGCCCAGAGGAGAAGGGAGCCAGAGAGCCATCCAGCAGGTTGGCAGGCACACAGCTGGCTCTATAGGGAAGGGGTAGCTGTGGGACAAGCAGTCTTGAGATGGGGAACTTAGACTGAAACTGAGACTTTTTTTAGAGTTTTTAAAATTATTTATTTTCCTCTACATCTAGGAACCTTACCTGTGGAGGGCAGGCTGTGGGGTGACTGGTGAGCACTGGCAGCCTGAAACAGTTGTTAGTGGTCTGAGAAAGTGGACTGTTTCTCTTTTCTTTTTTCTTCTTATTTTCTTTCTTTCTTTGATTTTTCCCTCTTCCTTTCTTTTCTTTCGTTGTATTCTTCTCTTGTCTGGTCTTCATTTTCTTTCCTCTCTTCTCATCCTCCCAGCCTTTTATTTTTTT
>JAQZBX010099063.1:0-11520 GCA_029593785.1 Cabassous unicinctus
GAAAATATAGGAAAATATCTAAAAGCTCTTGTGGTAGGCAGTAGTTTTTAAACCTTACACTCAAACCATGGTCAACAACAAAAAAAATAGATAAATGCAACTTCCTCAAAATTAAACATGTTTGCACCTCAAAGAACTTTGTCAAAACAGTGAAAAGGCAGCCTACTCACTGGGAGCAAATATTTGGCAATCACAAATTTGATAAGTTTTTAACATATATTACATAAAAAGGTATCATACAACTCAACAATAAAAAGACAAACTAACCGATTAAAGGATTGGCAAAAGACTTGAAAAGACAATTGTCCAAAGAAGTAACACAAATGATGAAGAAACACATGAAAGCATGTTCAACATTACTAGCGATTAGAGAAGAGCAAATCAAAGCTACAATGAGATATCTTTTCACACATATTAGACTGGCCACTATTTAAAAGACAGAAAACTGAAAATGTTGGAGAGGATGTGGAGAGATAGGAATACTTACTCACTGTTGGTGGGAATGTAGAATGGTACAGCTTCCATGGAGGACTGTTTGGCAGTTCCAACGGAAGTTGAATAGACTTGCCATCTGACCCAACCATTACTAGGCATATACTCAGAGGAACTGAGAATAGTGACACAAATAGTCATCTGCACACTGATTTTCATAGCAGGGTTATTCATGAATGCCAAAAGTTAGAAACAACCCAGGCATCCATCAACTGATGAATGGATCAACAATTTGTGGTGAATACACCCTATGGAATATTATGCAGCAATAAAAAAAATTATTTTGTGAAGCATATGACAACATGGATGAACCTGGATGACATTATGTGAGTGAAGCAAGCCAGACACAAAAGGACAAATACTGTATTATTGTGCTATTATGAACTAAATATATTGTGTATACTCATGGAGTTAATAATTAGAATATAGGTCACAAGAAAATAGAAGGAGTTTAGAGAATGGAAAGGGTGAGTATTAAGCTGTGCAGAACTAGTAAAAATGTTGTGTGCATATCCATCATATAGAAGTTGCTGACTCTGGCTTCCATCTCAGTCAACTAAGCCTTTTCTGCTCTCTCTTCTCTCAATCCCTTTCAGCATTTGACCCTGGAATAGCCACATAATGCAGCTACCCAGTGGGAAGGAGGTAGAGCAACAAATAGAGATTCTGATCCGCTCCATTCCACCACTAGAGGCTCCAGAGCCCACGATGGAGGAGGGAGGATGTTTTAAATAGAATAAAGATTTGTAGTGCAGCTTGCATTGGACTTGACTCTTTAATACTTGGACAAGAAAATAATTTGTTCCTTACTTCCAAGTGAAAGGAAAAACTATTAGAACTGCCTGAAATATTAACGAGTGTCAGGGGGTTTTGTGATAACAGCCTTCTGAAGGTGAAATGATGAAAAAAATTTGAAGTTCTTTCTTGCTTACACGCTGTGAACTTTAACTCCTTCAAGAAATTGATTACAAATGCTTAGTGGATTAGGCATTATAATCCCCAGGTTACAGATGGAATTAAAGATACCTAGAAAATCATAAAACTCAAGTGATGGAACTAGAATTCAAATCAGGTGACTGTCTCCAAAATCCAAATGCTTGCCAACTCCATACAAAACCCAAGCTCTTTCCTGTCCCATGCTGTCTCCACTTTCCCACCCATTATTGCATTCTAAAATCCTGCAAAGGAACAGATATTGAGATATCTTGCATACTTCATATAACACTCTGTTTACAAAATTCTCTTTGTACTGAATAGTTTTTATTAGGAAACAGGTAAATATGTTTATATTTGTCAATGTGTTTCCATACCCATTATTTAATTTAATCTTCAGAATAGCACTCCAATGAGATAGATATTGTCATTTCCTCCATTTATCAGAGAATGACTAAGCTGGTACATAAAGATATACTCAGCAGGAGTACATCTTGGATCTACTATTCTGTAAACTCCACGGATGCAGGAATGTTGTACTTCTTATTCTCCATTCTGTACGGCAACACCAGACTACATGCATTTGAGTATTTATTCTTTTTTTTTCTATCATTCTATTTCTTCTCATCTCTTTAATCATGTATTCTTTTCTCTCTGCATTTTCCAAAAACTCTCCAAATTAGGGCTCTCAAAAATGAATTTGATTTTGTAATGTCAAGACTCTCTTTAAAGCCTCCCATATGACTTTTAAAATTTTGTCTCTGCATTGTAGTTTCCTTAAAATCCTCACAACGTTTAAATCCTTTTCAACTTATTATTTCTATTAATATGATCTCTTCACTTCTATGATTCACTGCTGCTTTTTTATTGAGCAAAACACATCTGAGCTTCTCCTAGAAAATTCAAATATATTCTAGATACTCCAAGCTTCCTTACAATCCAGTCACTTAAGGGTTAATGCCTGGAGGGCCAGAGATCTCCAGGACTTGATTTCAGCCAACACTTTTTGCAAGACTGTTACTTAAGTTCAGCAAAGCAGAGAGCACCAATACATGGAAAGAATAGGTTTTCAAAGTAATTAAGTTTACCTTTTTTGTCCTTATAAACTGAAGTAAACTGATGACGAATCTCCGTGAGTTTATTTTCAGGATCATTGAATAAGGTATGCCAAGGGAAAAGAATGAATAATTTATTAAAATTACTGCAGTCGACAAATTTACATAGAAATTTTCCTATGAGATATTCTCAGATTTTGTGTAAGGACTATTTTTTTCAAACTGGCATTTTTAATTGATAAAACTGATTCTAAATTTCTTGTAAAAGAAATCAAAAAGAGTATGAAGAAAAAATCCAAAAATAATAAGTGGGATAGAAAAGACTAGATATATCAAATAATAAATATTTTATATAAATAAGTGTTAAGCAGGGTGATACTGGCAGAAAACAGCTGAATTAAATTAATATCATTATGTTACACATTTTCTAATAAAATATAAACAAAAGAGGAAGCAACTTAATAAGGGTAAATGAGAGCTGGAGAATGACTCAAATTTTGCTTTGACATCTGTGCCCGTTTTCTGTGTAGCTTCAGGCAAGTCACTCAACTTTATGAACCTCAGCTGTCCTTATGTCTTGGAGGATGATACTTTGTACCTTACAGCATTGTCTTAAAATAGAAATACCTTTACAGGGCTTAACAGCATCATTTGGTCCTTGTGTTCCACAATATAGCCCATTCTTAAAGAATGTTTCAATAGCTCATATTATTGATATTTAAGTATTATCCCATGAAGAGGAACAATTCCTTTTATATATTTAAAAGTTCCAGAATAATTGGGGTAACACAAAACATAGAACACAAAAGTATAAGTATAGAAACACAAAAATGAATATTTGCCAAATATTCTACACTTATGTCAGTATTTAAAGAAGGGATTAGTAACAAAAATGAACATTTTGCATACTTTCATTTACTTTAAAAAGAGCAAAGAATTATCAGTTAGTGTTAACGTCTTTTTTCTTTATTATTGTTTTGATGATGTAAGAAGTTATAAGAATGTTTGATGGGAAAATAAAAAGCTCTGACCTACATGTATCTAGAACAGATGGGACATAATTTTATCACATATCATAGGAATATCATTTCACATGATATATAAAAATAACAATAACTTTATATGTTAGTTTCCCAAACCAAAAGATAAGAACACTGGACTAAAACAGTTATTTTAAAATTTTATGTGCCAGGAACTTTAGAGAATCTGATGAAAACTCTGGTCTTTTTCTGTGGAATAAATGCACATGCTCACACAGACACAAAAATTTGTGTATGATTTTAGGGTTTCACAGTCATCCAAAAATAATTCATACACTTCTGAAAGTCTTTTCAAAGCCTATCTGTTCTGCTAGATAAAATGTTTTGCTATGAATTGAAATGCTTCATGCAAATAATGACTCCAGAAGAAAATTTCAATGAAACCTTTATTACCGGCCGGGGTGCACGTCCTAGTGAGAGTCACACCTAACCGGTGACTGCAGTTTTTCTAGAACTCCTTCCCGTATGGCCAGGTCTTTTTCATCCCTGCCAAAAGCAGGATTGGTTTAATCATCATATATATTTCTATAACAACCGAAAACAGGACTGTTTTAATCATACATATTTCTATAGCAAAGCAAGCAAGCAATGTTCCAAAAGCTGATGTTTGCCTTTAGCTTTCCAGCAGGGAGGGGAAGTGGTTGATCTTTGGGGTATGATGATACTGAATCTTTTCAGACCTGGATGGGCAACTGCTTTTCACCCGCAATTGCTAGAGGATTTTTCTACTGGGACGTTACTGGTACTGTTTTACCTCCTTCTCATTCCCCACTCCTGTAATAGCATTAGTCACACCATTGACTCTGCATCAGTGGCCAAGGGATTGTAAAGAGTGTGTAATATCATTATCTTCATGGCCTGTATTCTTTTTCAGATGTAGGAGGTGAGGCAGTTAATGAAAATAGGGCCTAACAGAAATCCTACTAGGACTAGGACAACTGGTCCTGCAACAGTGGTGATTACAGTGGTTAGCCATTGGGACCATGAGAAATGGTTTTCATACCAATTAGCATTTTTGGTTCTAAGTTTTTCTTGTTCCCTTAGTCTGTTTCTAAGTAATGAGAGACTTTAATTTCTCCTGAGTGGTTAACATAGAAACAGCAGGTTTCGCCTAGGGCTACACATAGTCCTCCTTGTTTTAAGAATAATAGATGTAGCCCACGCCTATTCCGTAAAACCATTTCGGCCAGAGAGAAGGATGTTTCAAGGAGACTAACTGACTTTTCTAATTCCTTTAGATCTATGTCAATCTGAGTAGATAAGGTTTTAAAGTTTTCCATACCGGTGACCAGGGATGCCATTCCTAAGGGTGCTGAACCCCAAATCCCAAGGCCAACCATAATAGGAATGAGAATGGGTACTCGCTTAAATCGGCTTATGGTTTTAAAATGTTCGTGGCCCCCTTCACCTGAATACCAGAATACCTGTGGGATGATGTGTACTGAGTTTTCTTTAGTTTTAGATTTTGACAAGGTTTGAGGCGAGAAACAAGTGGTGATTCCTTGGGTACAGGTGAACCAGGTGCCACTAGAAGCTTTCTAGTATTAGGATTCATCAGTTTCGTTAGAGAAAATAACTGATCAACAGTGGGGGCTTCGGAAAGTTGTATTGATTTTGGCTGAGAACGGGGCAAAATAGGTGCGATTTTCTTGTAGGTCCCCCAGAGTTAGAATTGCCTTATGACCCCACTTACACAGATTTTGGCTTTCGTTTACTAATATTTTTTGAACATACAGTGATGCATTGGGAATAATGCTCCCATTTGCCCCTATCCCAATGTAATAAGCAGGTTGGGGGATTAGGGAGAGCCAAAAACCTTTGGTGGCAATTGGTTGGCTATTGTTTAGGAACGTGAAGACAGAGGACAACATGGACAACAAGAAGGCTCTGGGGGGTTTTTGGTTGGGGAAAGTTAGGTTTTCTGGTTTATTTTCAGGTGGAGTTTGTGGAAAATGTCCTGGTTGGGGCCGACCAGATTAGGTGGAGGAGGTTTAAGAATACCTTGCTGGATAGTTAACTCAGTTCCGGGGTCTTGACCAGTTACATATAGCCTGAGGCCCCATATTTTACCTTCCTCCCAGGCATCATCAGACCCATTAGTGATATGGATGTGGATGAGGTTGCCGGACCCCTACAGTTGTGTACTGGGGACTTGCTTCCCTAATGAGGCTGTTGGCAGCATCTTTGCAAGACCATGGGGCTAAGGTTCCACAACCCCATTGGGCACACTGGTACTGTCCCTGAGTATTACATTCTGGGGGCCCATCTGCAGGGCAGACATAGAACTGAACCTGAGCTAGTCCTTTTTCTAAATGCTGGTTTCCACATCCCCAACTTGTAAAAGAGTTTGTAAAGGGACGTGAGCTGTTTGGCTTTACGTGATATTCTTCTCTGAGGAGGGAACATAAATCGAAAGAGAGGGTAGGATTTTTCTTGGTAGTTTGAGTAGCATTTAGAATCTTCCCGTCTTCGATTCTGATTATGCTTCAGTAATAAGAGGTTAACTGAAAGCCACTACTAGGGAAAATGCTAGTAACCAGGAGGGGAAGCAAACTCATTTGCCAGGACATTGTTATATTCCCCTGTCCTTCCCAACCCTTAGTCTTAACTTATCGGGAGAATCTTGATTTTTAATGGGTTTTCTGTCCTGATGACTGTCCACTTTCCTGCTTTTGAGTCCTCCATTCCAAACCCGATGGCTTTTAGCTGGGATGCATTTATCCGGTGCCTTTTCCCTGTGACTTTTACTGCCATGGGTGTTGTGAGGATCACCACCTACGGACCAGTTCACCGTGGCTCCAGTGTCCCAGCCTGGAGCTTTTGAACCCAGACCATATCTCTGGACTGCACCTGAAATAAAGGAGGGTTAATACTTGAAAAAGGGAGATGGGCTTCTTGGACCGTGCGATTGACTGTTTTTCTAATCTGGTCCAGCACATTTAGAGTAGAGAAAAGATATTGGTTGTCATATTCAGATATTTTTTCTAACCCCAACTTAGGAAACAGGGGCAGGGGTCTACCAAAAAATATTTCAAAGTGTGTAATGCCCTGCATGTAGTGGGTACATCTGTCTTTAAGGAGGGCAAAAGGAAGGAGACTCACCCAGTTTTCACCAGACTCCAGAGCCAACCTGGTTAGGGTTTCTTTCAAGGTGCAGTTCATTCTTTCAACCTGTCCCAAACTTTTGGGCTGAAATGCACAGGGCAGTTTCCAATTTATAGCCAGGGCTTTAGCCAATTGTTGAGTCACCTGCGCTATGAAGGCTGGACCGTTATCTGACCCTATTCTAAGAGGAAGACGGAATATTGGAATGATTTCTGCTATCAAATTCTTAACTACTACCGTGGCTGTTTCGTTTTTAGTCAGGTAGGCTTCCACCCATCCCGAAAACGTATCCACCAGCACCAGGAGATACCTATATCCATATTTTCCCAACTTTATCTCTCTAAAGTCTATTTCCCAGTGCTCTCCTGGTTCCCTACCGTGGAGCCTAGTTCCCACTGGAACTTGGACACTTCCTCTTTGATTAATTTTGCGCAGACTTCGCATCTCGATTTGACACTTTTACTGATTTTAGACAAGCCTGAGAAATAAAAGTCTCTTTTTATTATTTCTATTAATTTGGTGCCACCCATATGTGTGGTGTCATGCAGCCTTTTGACCAATTGTCTCCCCACTGCTTCAGGTAGGTATGTTCTGCCATCATGCAGGACTAACTATCCTTCTGGGGAAATTTTAGCTCCTAGACTTTCCCCCTGCTTGACATCTTCTGGAGAGTAGCACATTATCAGGGGGTCCCAGATGGGAACTCTCAGGAATATTTGGACAGGGGCGACCCGTAGGAATTCAGCAGTTCATGCGACTTCATCTGCTAGTCATTTGCCTTCAGCCTTCTGGGGAGTTTCCCTTCTGGTGTCCCTTGCAGTGAACAATGGCTACCTGGTTAGGAAACCAAATGGCTTCTAATAGCGCTAAGACTTCAGCCCCATTTTTAATTTCTTTTCCTCGAGATGGTAGGAATCTTTGCTCTTGGTACAGTGCACCATGTACATGGGCTGTAGCAAAAGCATAACGACTGGCTTTATAAATATTGACAGTTTGGCCATTTGCCCACCTTAGTGCTTGGTAAGGGCTGTTAGTTCAGTCCATTAGGTGGAGGTGCCATGGCTTAAGGATTGAGCCCAGATAGTTTTGGGTGGCTCTACTACTGCTGCTCCCACATAACAGACTCTGTCTTTAACAAAGCTGCTGCCATTATGTAGAGATTATGGGAAGCCTCTGGCAAAGGCACATCAGTGAAGTCTGGTCATTGCCCCGTCAGGGTTTCCAGCAAGTGTAAGCAGTCATGGGCCACTGGGGGGGCACTAGAGTCAGGAATCAGGGTGGCCAGATTTAGTGCCTCCGTTTTTGAGAATACCACAGAGGGCGGGTTCAACAATAAAACTTGATATTGCATGATTCTGGCATTAGATATCCAGCAGTCCGGGGGACTGCAGAGGAGGGATTCCACCGAATGTGGGGTCGTTACCACCAGGTTGTGGCCAAAGGTTAACTTAGAGGCTTCCTTGACTAAAAGGGCATTGGCTGCGACGGCTCTTAAGCAGTTGGGCCAACCAGCAGCTACATAGTCCAATTTTTTTGAGAGGTACACTACTGGTTGGCACCAAGGCCCAATGGACCGGGTTAAGACTCCTTTGCTAATGCCTCAACTTTCATCAACGAATAGATGAAAGGGTTTGGACAGATCAAGTAGCCCAAGGGCGGGGGCACTCACCAGAGCTGTCTTCAAACCTTCAAAGGCTTTTTGCTGCTCTTTGGTCCACAAGAAGTCATTTCCCTTGCCTGCTGTGGCAGCGTAGAGGGGCTTCGCAATTTCTGGGAATCTGGGGATCCACAGCCTGCAATATCCCATGCTACCAAGAAATTCACGTACCTGTCATTTTGAGATTGGTGCTGGGATGCCCAATACTGCTTGTATCCGGTCGCTTGAAAGTCACCGTTCCCCTTTTTCTAAGATGTATCCCAGATATGTTACTGAGTGGGAGCAGAGCTGAGCCTTTTGGCAGATACACGATACCCCATTTCCGCCAATGCTTTGACTAGGCTGAGGGTAGATGCTTTGCAAGAGTCTGAGTCCGGTGTGGTTAGAAGGAGGTCATCTACATACTGAAGTAGGGTAATACCTGGATACTGTTCCCTGAAGAGGGACAAGTCACACCCCAGAGCCTCCCCAAACGAGGTGGGGGAGTTTTTGAATCCTTGGGGAAGTCTGGTCCAGGTTAGTTGCCTGTTTCCCCCAGGGCCAAGGTTCCTCAAAAGCAAAGATGGGTTGGCTAACCAGTGCCAATGGTATGGAAAAGAATGCATCTTTTAGATCCAGGACAGAGTAAGTGGTATGCTCTGGAGGGAGTTGGCTTAGAAGTGTGTAAGGATTAGGGATGGTGGGGTGTATTGTTTCAACACTTTTATTAACTTCCCTGAGGTCCTGTATTGGCCTATAGTCCATGCTTCCTGGCTTCTGCACAGGAAGTAAGGGATTGTTTCATGGGGACTGGCAGGGAATAAGAATACCTGCATCGAGTAGACAGTTGATGTGTTTTTCAGTTCCAGTCCTGGCCTTGTGACTAATTGCATACTGCCGTACCCAGATGGGGAGAGATGTGCTGAGTAGTTGCACCAAAACAGGGGCCTGATGCTGAGGCAGCCCAGTGGGGTTTATTTCAGCCCAAAATCCTGGAACTACATGCTGGAACTCTTGCAGCAACTGATTAGTCATTGGCAGTGTCCCATTGCCTGTTAGGAGATATTCTTCTGAGATGGGGCAGGTTATTAGGAGAGTCTGGGGCTGAACACCAAAGTTTAGTCTCGTTTCACCACCCCGGAAGGAGATGGTAGCTTTTAATTTTTGAAGCAAGTATCGCCCAGCAAGGGATAGGGACAGTTGGGCATAACAAGGAAAGAATGGGTAATGTTCCCAGCTCCAAGATTAATACTCCAGGAGGTGGTCCCAGGATAAGAGTGTATTTTTCTAGTGCCTCCTTGAACAAAAGTATGTTCAGCTGCAAAGGGACCAGGGTCTGATTTCAGGTCAGAGTATGTAGTCCCCGTTTCAACCAGGAAGTCAACTCGGCTACTGCGAACTGTTTGTTTCACCGTGGGCTCCCGGGGACTTGGCGAGCCCTGGCCCCATCAGTCTAGCAACTGCAGGGCTGAGCTGGGGTTTTCCCAGCAACGGGGGCATTCATTTTTCCAGTGTCCCTTTTCTTTGCAACAAGCACACAGGTCTTTTTGTAATTCTGATATGCCCTGCCTTGGCTTTTTCTGGTTCACGTACATTCCGCAGGAGGAAGCCACCCTACTGCTTTCTTTTGCTATTGTGCTCAGCAGAACTTTGGCCACTTTTCTGGTTTTTAGGGTATCAGCATCCTCTCATTTGTTATACACTTTCTGTGCCACCTCTATTAATTCAGATAATAGCTTTCCTTCAAACCCCTCTAACCTTTGCAGCTTCTTTCATATGTCAGGAGCAGACTGTGATACAAATGCTATATTTATAGCTCTATGATTTTCAGGTGCTTCAGGGTTTATAGGGGTGTAGTTTTTATAGGCTTCCTTTAGATGCTCTAAAAAGGCAGAGGGTGAGTCATTACGCCCTTGGGTAGTTTCACTCACCTTAGAAAGAATCTTTGGCTTTCTGGTGGCAGCTCAAAGGCCACGTAGAAGAGTCTGGCAAAACCGCTCAAGAGCCTCCTTACCTTGATCCTGATTGTAATTCCAGTCTGGTCTGGTTAAGTGGAACATGCGTTCTATTCAGTCAGGGTCAGTAGAAGGTTGGCCATCTCGCCCCAAGGTGGTTTTGACAGCCTCCCTCCGGATACGATCTCTCTCCTTTAAGGTGAATAGGACCTGTAATAATTGCTGACAGTCATCCCAGGTGGGGTTATGGGTGAAAAAGTTAGTTTCTTGGAGAGATATCAAGCCTTGGGGTTTTTCTGAGAACGGTGAATTTTGATTTTTCCAATTATACAAGTCTGTAGATGAAAAGGGGTCATATACCATGAACTAGAGACCGTCATCACCCAGACCTGCACCTGCTTGGCAGAGGGTCAGTAAGGGGACTGGGTCAGGCAAGTTGTGGGAAGCTACAGAAGCTTGATACTGGGTGCCCCTTCACGTATTGGGGTGGCCGGTTAGAGAGGTATCAGCAGTTGTGGGAAGTAGAGGGTAGAGATTGTTAGTGGGTGACTGGGTTAAAGGGGAAGGAGAGGGAGTGGATGGAGAAGGGGCAGACTGAGGGGACGAGAGGTAAGTTGGGGGGTAGGTAGGTAAGGGGGGATTTCATCAGGAGCATCCTACAAGACCAAAGGACTGGGGTTTTTCATGGAAATTTTAAAGGAACTTGAGTCTCTGGCTGGGCTGAGCACCCGTGTCCTGCAAGATAAATTTTTGGTTTCTTAGGAGTGTCTGTAAGAAGATCTAGCCATGCATCAATGTAAGGAATCTGGTTCAGGTGGCCAGGTTTGCCATAGATGATTTTTTGGACATTGTACACATTTAGGAGATCTGTAGTTCCTTCAGACGGCCAGCCCACACCAAAGGTGGGCCACTCTAACTCACATAGGGTTCAGAGGGTCCCTGGGTTGAACTTGGCTCCATATCCAGCCACTGCCTTCTTGAATTCCTGAAAATTCTTTAGAAAACAGGCAAGGGGTGTGGTAGGACAAGAGGAGGATTGACCTATAGCAACGAACAGGAAGAGCAAAGAACAGAAACTGAGCAGAAATGTTACAGACAGACAGACAGCCAGTTACACACACAGACATACAAACCTTGAACCTATTCTGAGGCCCCTAGTGATGTCTCACTCGGTGGCCAGGCTGTGGGAGTAGCGCTGCATCCAGCAGCCCTACGGCCTCCCCTGGATCCAGACTTATGGAAGCAGAATAGAACTGGTGGTTTCTTAGGGTGCATAATTAATTTCCCCTGGAGTTTCAGGCCAC
>JAQZBX010099064.1:0-11513 GCA_029593785.1 Cabassous unicinctus
GCAAACCAGTGGCTCCGATGAAAGTCCAACGAAGGGTCGTTGATGAGTTTCTGGGAGAAGTTGCCTGTCCAACGAAGAGCTGGGAAATTCTCTCTGAATGTTGAAATCACTTCCCCTTTTAAGCCATTCAACTGATTGGATAAAAGCGCCACCCGTTGATGATGTAATCTCCCTGATTGATGCAGATGTAATCAGCCATCCACGCAGTAAACTCACTGGTGATTGAAGTCCATAAATGCTCTTGTATTACAATTAGCCCAGGGCTTGTTGGAACAAACACCTGGACACAATTACCTGGCCGAGTTGACACATTAGCCTAACCATTACAGCAGGATATTCTTGACCACCAAAAGCAGAATTTGGCAGAAAGAGAGGGTTGCATCTCATTGCCTTCTAATTTACATACAATTATTTCCTTTGTATCCTAGCAACCGGGAAAGAAACAAGTTACTTTCAGGTATTCGGTCATCCTACATCCATCACATTCTTTCAGGTTGACTATTGCTTATTAGCTTATCTTCGTGTTTACTCATTCTTTCCTCACTTGTACTGACTCTAAATCTGTATACTTGTTGAAGGAATATTTTATTTCTGATATTGTGTTTGTGTGCTTTTAAAATGTTTATTTTTAGCATTTCATTAGAAACTATCTTACAGCGTCCTCTCGCTCATAAAATTTCTCATTTATCTATGCATTCTATTTAGTCCTTCCACTAGATCTTTTAAGCAAGTAATTGTCAATGATCTTTAGCCGAAAGCACTAGAAACATCTGTGGTTCAAAAGTTGGCTTTAATTTTCATAGCAATGGTAATAAACAGCCGGGAAGAGGAAATTTATTTCAAGAAATCTACAATCAACAATACTTTAAGTGTAATACCTTCAACAGAAATTCATTTCTTATTTTTTTTCTTCAGAATACTTCTTATCATTACCTTCAAAGATTTTTGAAGGAATAAAAAGACATATGGATTTTCAAGAATTTAGATTTCCAAAAACAGTAAAATGAGCAATTATTTAGCTATTAAAGGACAATATAATGCTAAGAATTTAAGAAAGAAATTTGAAAGAAATATAAAGTGACACACAAATTTTCGATTCCAGCATTGTATACCTTCCCACTAAAAGTTTGATGAGCTTTGTTCAGCAAAACCAATAAAGTCCAATGGAACAGGAAAATTTTACAGGTTAGCTCCTGAAATATTACAATACAGTTTGGAAAATTACTTTACTCTATAGATGAAGGCAGAATAACATTGTTGCATTATTGGCAACTGAAAACTGAAAAAGATTTTATAAAGTCCAAGAAAAAATACATGCATTTTTCAGAACACAATATATTTGGCAAAAATCACATTATGTCTGTAGAGGAAAAAAAGGAACATTCCACATATAGTGCTAGGTGAAGTACATAGACCAGATGATTGTAATTGAGCAAAATAAAATGTACAAAAGATGTGAACTACATTGCTGTTTGCATTAAGGGAAGAATAAAAACAAACAAAAAGTGCATTTAGTTTAAATATATGAACTCAATCTGTAGCAATCAAGAGAATTTTATCTCAGCCACATGTTGTCACTGGGAAGGCTCTGGATGGCATAAGTGGTGGTATGGTACTGCAAGAGGCTCTGGGAGGGCCAGAAATGCTGACTCCCAACTTGCAGAGTACCACATTCTCCTGCCCAGACACAAACTGGCAGTTCATAAAGTCAGTCTATATCAAGAGCTACACCCTTGTGATGTGGATGTATTTCAGTGGTTGAGGGACTGTTTCCCACATACGCAGTCCTTGTTTTGATCTGTGGTGCCTCTTTAAAAAAAAAAGCTACATCTTTTATACAACAGTGCACCTCACCCCTAGCCCAGCAACAGATTGAAAGAAACAATGATTACAAGTAAAGAACAGGGAAGTACCAGACCAGCCAATTAAACCTCAGAAAACTGTATAACTCAGCCTCCATCACTGGAAGGGCCAGCTCTGCCATCAGTGCTGAAGCTTACCAAAGAATCCATACCTCACAGCTTGCACCAAAAGATCCACAGCAATCTAGATGAGCTGTTCCTTGTAGTGGGCCACCTGAAGGACAGAGCTTTGGGGATGCAGATGGAAGTCCAGAAGAAAGATGACATTCTTGACCTGCTTACAACCAAAGTGGTCAAGTTAGGTATTAGTATAAAAAGCACAGAAAGAAAAGCTCTACGACTTTAAAGCACCTTAAAAAGAAGGTTTTCTACTTCCTTATGAAGAAAAATTTAGAAAGAACATTTTTGTAATTTCAAAGAAGTTTCACTCATTATATTAATATGAAATTCAATATATTTGCCAATGTTATAATAGAGTATGCCTTCAGAGATTTTGTTGTTATGAGGAAGAGTGTGTCCCACTTTTGATACCACTCTGAGTTCTTTCAAGGGAATAATTAAGTTTTCAGGCTGATCATAGTAATCTGGGAGGCCGGCCCTGAATATTTTGGACTCTTAATTACCACCTTGGAATGAGAATAAGGAATTGCATTTCTCATTTTGATGTGTCCGTGGAAAGAGGCAGGCAGAGAATTCCAGTCCTGGAACCACCAACTTGGTTTCCCTGTGTGTTGTATTTCTCTCATTCTTAGGTCTTATAGTGAGTCAGAATGCTAAGTGATTTAGTGAGCCAGGAGCATTGGGTGGGTAGGGGTCTTCCCACACTATTGTTTAGTAGTCAGCATCCCCACCCCCAGCTGAATGGCACATTGTTTATGATTCTCTCCACCCCTGGGAAAGGACCATTAGATTTGGTAATGGATCAGGTAGCCTCTCTTTGCTGTTTAATGGACAAATATCACCTCCTCCCATCTCTGTGACGTGTTTTAGAGGAGGGGTTGAGACCTGCCCTGTACACAGGAGGAGGGGAAATGTATAAGGAATTGTGTGAGCCATTTTTCCTGTGTGTTCTCATTCCTAACCTACTCTATCTGGTCAAAAATTGACTCCACAAATGGTTGGTCCTGTATAATTTGCAGAACGGAATATGATATAGATATGGCCTCACAGTAAGCTTCCTCCACCTTGTGCTCCACCCTTCTGGGCTTCACCCTGTTAAAAAGACCTTTGGTAAGGAATAAGGTATTCAGTATCTGAGGTCTCCTGACAAATCCCACAGCTCACCCACTTATCCTAGGGGGTGATGCAACTCTTCCTTTATTTCTTTACCACTAGTTTGAGTAAGGGATTTTTGCAATTTTTTTTTTTTTGACTTTGAATAGAGGGATTTTGCAAAAGAAAGAGAGAAAGAAAAAAAAAGAGGCAGAAAAAGAGAAAGAGAAAGAAAGAAAGAAAGAGAAAGAAAGAAGGAAGGAAGGAAGGAAGGAAGGAAGGAAGGAAGGAAGGAAGGAAGGAAGGAAGGAAGGAGGGAAAGAAGGGAGGGAGGGAGGAAGGAAGGAAAGACAGAAAGAAAAAAGGAAGGGATAGAGGTGGGAGGGAATTAAGGAAAGAAAGGAAGGAAGGCAGGAAGGCAAGAAGACAAGAAGGCAGGAAGGTTGGGAAAAAGGAAGGAATGAAAGGAGGGAGGGCGGGAGGGAGGGAAGGAAGGAAGAAGGGAAAGAGCCAGGACATGATCATTTTAACAGGCCCAGCTTGACCTCTCCTTTTATTTTACAAAAAGAATCATTTAAAAGCATTAATTAAATTAATTTCTATAATAAAATTAATTCCTTTGCATTTTTATCACCAAGAAAATAATTGAATGCACAAGACCCTTGGTTAAAAAATAATAATAATAACATATTTAGAAGCTAGAAAAAGGGACCAATTTTATTATGAAGGAGTAGAAAATGGTGTAAAATAACAAAGCCTTTCACCTGAAAGTGTGGCACTGAACTTACTGATCTTTGCCTATTGATCACACTCTGCAGCCTATAAATAATATCCCTTCAGGAAAAAAAAACTCTTGCTAGTGCTGCAGCAATGAATTCATATTTATATAGCAATCTCAAAAGTCCCCTTTTGATGCATGACCTCCAGAAAAATACTGACATCCTACATCAGCAAACAAGTTTGTGTGACTACCTGTCATGGCCCAGCTTTCAGCGAGTAACATCTTTGTTCTTGTGACAATCCCTGGATGTGAGCATGTGATCAAAGACAGTCATAGGAAGTTGGCTTATCAGAGGAGATCGACTTTATTATTCCCTTGATAACTGATAGGAAAACTTTAAATCTACCCCCAGTGCAAAGGAAACTAGTTCTGAAGGTTTCAGTGCACAGGCTGCTCAAACTAGAGGCAATGCTTCAATATGTGTTGATCAATTTTAACAAATGTACCAAACTAATGACAAATGTTGTTAATGTGGGAAAGTGTGGGAATGGGAGGGAGTGGGCATATAGGAATTCACTTAATTTTTTACGTAACATTTATACAATATAAAGTTTCTTTAAAATATATAAATTTTAAAAATAAATCAATTAAGTCTAGAATAACTTGGAGGAAAATAAAACAAACTAAAAAATAAAACAAACCAGAATGGAGAGTAACCTTTGGTTCATTTCCAATCATTGTGTTGTTTTCCACTTTCTTTTCTCTCTGTCACCTTTCATATAGATCATAAGAAAAGTGTCTCTTTATTATCATTAGGCATAAACTCATGGAGATTAGTCATTATACTTGACACTTAAACTTTTTCAAATGGTGGATAAGGGCCACCACTAAACCCTCTTCAACAGCCTTCCTGAAGAAAATTGTTACTTTGTATGGTGGGATTAGTTATTAGCTATTTTACTGCCTTGACTATCTTCCTTGTCTTCTGTTGCATTGATAGAGTCAATCACTCCCTTCCTTTATTTATTTTTCCCCATCATGGAAGGAGAGAACCCCTAACGTTTCTAAAAATGTCTTCCTCTGACATGGTGGAGGATTCCTCTGTTCTAAGGCCAGATCCAGCAGCCTGTCTTTAAGCCCCATGATAGCCAGCTACAGCAGCCAGTCCTCTCATTTCTGCTGGGTCTTTAGCTTCTTCTCCTAGGCTTCGAAGGGCTGGATGCTTACCCTGCTGTATAAAGCAAAGTTGCTTGTGCATTTTTAGAGAATGAAAGACCTGAGAAGACTCCAGAATCATTTCACATGATGATTGTGATCAAAATGGAAACATTCTGACAACTAGATTGGGCACCTCTAATGGAGATGCTCAACAAAGGGCCAGGCCTGGATTTGGCTGTTGTATGACTGCCGTAGCACAGCCTAGACCAGTGAACTCTCCTCTCCAGGTGAGACCAGTTATACAAATTTTTATTTCCAAAGTTGATAGTGTAACAAACTGTGGTTTCTAGAAAGTTGCTCTCCTAACTTTCAGTTTTATGTTAAGTGTGATACTAACTTCAAAACACATGCATCCTCCTGGAAGAAGCTGTTTCTTACATCTAGTTATTAACAGCAGCGAGGATGCCTCATGGGTGTCTTTTTTACATTCTGTAGTAAAGAAGATCTGGGTTGAGCTTGTTTGATTGCAAAACAAAACAAAACAAAACAAAACACACACACACACAAACATAAGGTGCATTTTAATTTCTCTTTCTCAAACAGATTTTTGTGAATATTAATCAAGTGTAAACTATACGAGTTTTAGTAAAAACTTAAAATTTGCCAATAAACGCCTTTCCTGCAGAATTTTAAAAGTTATTAATTTTGTGAAGCATCTTTTGCTGCAATAAATGAAATGTCTAATGCTTGGAATGATGAGCTAGTTATTGTTAATGGTCATGGGAGAGTGATGAAAGGGTAGCCTTTTATTTAGTGTTTGTTCCAGAACCACATTCTCATTCGCAGTGCTTTCAATTCAACAAATGACCATATTTCATGATATAAAAGGTGAAGCTGAATTCAAATTTTTTTAAAAGACAGAAAGAGAGAATTATATCTCAAAAATTTAACCCTGAGCGGGGGGGGGGGTGCAGAATGAACCACAAACTAACACAAATTTTATTAATTAAATAAAACAAATTCTAAAACTACAAAACTAGGAAAATCTATCATTTATCTATCTAAATATCTAGTTTATGTATCCAACTACATTGTAGCAAATGCGGTAAAGAAAGTTTTAGAAAATATAAAAAGTTAATGAAATTGATAATGTTTGCCTATAGATGGAAAAGGAAAGTTTTGAGTCAATAGAAACATAACTTATTTGTTATATTTATTTTAATAAATAAAGTATATACGATAAAAATTGGTTAGAGGTGGGTGATAGAGATATGGTGTTTATTTATTATACCAATGAGTGTATATGTAAATAGGGTCTTTCAAATATTATTTATTTATTTATTTATTTTATTCTACACTGTGGTTTATTAGACCTGTAGGAGAACAATTTCTGAACTCAGCACTAGGATCACTTTTAAATGCTACTAATGAAGTGGCTGAAACTCAGCAGTCTCCCTAGGGGAATATAGAGCCCGCTGAATGCCCACAGTCAAGTGACCCAAGCTTTGAACATTTTGGGGCCACTGCTTGATTGGCAGTGATGTCTGGGAAACTCCCAGTTTAAAGCACTAATTTCCGAAGGCTGCTGTGGTAACCCATTGCCCAGAATGAGTACTAAGAATTCTTCCTGCTTTAAACAGACAGCTTTATCCATTTTGTCCTTCAGCTCTCTGCTGTTATATCTTCCTATTGTCTGTCTTCTTCTTTAGTTTACCCTCCCTAATAATCTTCGTTTCTTTCAAATATTTTAACAAGTGAAATTTAGTGACTCAGAGATTATGTTAGATATAATAATAAAGAGTGTAAGTCAGAGTATTATCTACTTTCCCAAGATAATTTTCTTAAATAGCATATTTACATCATAGAAGTGTAAAATATTTCCTGGAAAATTAATCATAAACTTCAAATGAGAGTTTGAGCTGTAATAGAAATCATCAACAACATTTAGTATAAAAACAGCAGTTTTAAAAACAAATCTTTGCAATGTTTAACAAATGTTAAACAGAGAAAGCAATTTTCAGAGCTGAGGATATAATGAATGCATGTTTTGAAATTGTAAAGTATGTGGCACAGACAATGTTTTTGACTACATGAAAGACATGATTAAGGGGATATCACAGAAGCAGCAGCAACATGATCTTCATGTGAATACGTGTCCCACAAAAAAGCATCAAAATTTAAATTCTTTGTATTGAGTAGTGTATTAGTCAGCCAAAGGGGCGCTGATGCAAAATACCAGAAATTGGTTGGTTTTTATAAAGGGTATTTATTTGAGGTAGAAGTTTACACTTATCAGGCCGTAAAGTACACATTACCTTCCTCACCAGTCTATTGCTACATGTTGGAACACGACGGCTGCCGACATCTGCAAGGGTTCAGGCTTCCTAGGTTCCTCTCTTCCTGGGGCTTGCCTGTCTCTGGGCTCAGCTGCTCTGTTTCCACAAGGCCAGTTGTGGACTATCAGGTGAACAGCTCGTCTCTCTTCCTGGGGTCTCTGCCGTGTCTAATCAATCCTTCTCTCTAATCATCTGTGTGCTTATTCCCGGGGCTCCATCATTAAAATTCTAACCTCCCTTCTCTGTGAGGGGGTGGGGATACAATGTCTTATTGATGAGGGCCAATTAATGCCTTAATCATTATTTAATCAAGTAAAAGTGAAACCTCTGAATCCAATATAATCTAATATGTACAGAGGGACAGACCAGTTTACAAACATAATCCAGTATCTATTTTTGGAATTCATAAACAATATCAAATTGCCAAAAGTAGCTTTAAGTATATAACACTCTTGTTAATTTCTTCTTGGTTTTCCACAATTTGTCATTTACTTCATTATTTTACTCTATGTTATTTAGGAGCCTGAAATATCCCAAGCCCATATAAAGTATAATAAATGTCAAGGTGAAGAACTAAAATTTGTATTCTGCCTAAATGGAGTGAATATTTTAGACAATAATATGTACCTTGTCGCTATTTCTTGATGAAAGTTAAAATAGTACTAAAACATGATTAAAGCAATGTCCAAATTTTTGGCAATTTAATTAATTCATCCTTCCATTCCATATTTCATTCTCAGTCAACAAATATGTTTATTATATTTACCTTTCTAGGATTTTTTTAAAAAGCTGACTATACAAAGGTGAACTGTTCTAGCATTCCTATTTCTATTTTAAAGCAAATAGATTAGAATATGCTATACAAAAAACAAAACAATTTTGTTTTTGTATTTGATGTATATACTTTTAAAAACTTTTCATTTTAGTTAGCATATGTAAAACTCAATATTCTCTGTTGTATCATTTTTCTAGTGTACAATTCATTGGTATTAAATAATTCACAATTTCTATCACAATCACCCACACCCCTAAACCAAATTTTTTCATTACCCTCAAGCATGAATCATGTACCCAGTAAGCTATAAGTCCCTATTCCACTCCTGACTATGGTCCCTGGTAACCTATATTCTGCTCTATGTCTCTAAGAATTTACCTATTCTAGGTATTTCATGTAAGTTAGAGCACACAATTTTCATCTATTTGTGTCTGGCTTAATTCACTCAACATGATGTCTGCAAGGTTAATCCATGAAGTGACATATATCAAAACTTCATTCCCTTTAATGGCTGAATAATATCCCCATGTATGTATATGCCACATTTGTTTACCATGCATTTCTTGATGGACACTTGAGTTGCTTTTATATTTTGGCTATTGTGAATAATGCTGCTATGATGATTGTTGAACATGTATCTATTTGAATCACAGCTTTCAATTATTTTGGATAAATACCAAGAAGTAAAATAGCTGGGTCATGTGGAAATTCTATGTTCAACTTTCTAAGGGGCTGCCAAAATGTTTTCCACAGGGTCTCCACCATTTTACAATCACACCAGTAATGTATAAGAGTTCCAAGTTCTCCTCATTTTTACCAACCCTTGATATTTTCTGTTATTTTATAACTGCCATTGTGTGTATGATGTGGTATCATATTGTGGTTTTTATTTGTATTTCCTTAATGAACATTGATTTTGAGCATAGTTTCTTTTGGCTATTGCCCATTGGTATATCTTTGAAAGAATATCTATTTATGTCATTTGTCCGTGTTTAAATTGGGTTATTTGTATTTTTGCTGTAGAATTATACCAGGTCTTTATATATTCCGGATATTTAACTTATATCAGATATATGGTGTAATGTTATCCCAGAAAAACATGGCCTTAAAGTTAATCTAAACCTGTGGATAGGAACAAATTTTAATTAATATCATTTGATAAGAATACGCCAGTTAAGGTGTGAACCACCTCAATCAGAATGGGTGTTAATTTATTACTGGGTCTTATATAAGAAAGTGACATTCAGGCAGAGAAAAAAAAGGTACAGACAGATCAGCTTGAAACTGAAATCAATGGAATCTGCAAGAGAAGGGAGAGACCAGGAGACATGGCCATGTGTCTTGACATGGGTCAAGCTAACACCCAAGGGACAGTACTCCCTCAGTCTCTCAGGGCAACTGCAGGTGCTTTTTGTCTGCACAAAGCATACACTGGAGGCATATAACAGCAGATTTGAAGAGGCAAAAGAAAGGATTAGTGAGCTTGAAGACATAGTCTCCAAAAGCTAATATACAAGAGAATAGATGGAGAAACGAACAGAAAAAAATTGAACAGGGTTTCAGGGAAATAAAGACAGCAGGATACATGGAAACACACATCTCATGGGTGTCCCAGAAGGAGAAGAGAAAAGACAACGTGCAGAAGGAATATTTGAAAAAATAAGTGTAGAAAATTCCAGACCTTATTGAAGGACAAAGTTATCCATGTCCAAGTAACACAATATACTCCTTTTTGAATATCTGAGCTGACCAACTCTGAGACACTTTTTAATCAGAATGCCAAATGCTAAAGGCAAAGAGAGAATTCTAAGAGCAGCAAGAGGAAAGCAATGCATAACAAACAAAGGATCTCCTATAAGATTAAGTGCTGATTTTTCATCACAATCCATGGAGGCAAGAAGGCAGTGGCATGAGATATTTAAGATACTGCAAGAGAAAAACTGCAGTATCCAAGAATCTTATATCTGGCAAGATTTACTTTTAAAAAAATGAGGGTGAGTTTAAAATATTCACAGATGCACAGAAACTGAGAGAGCTTGTACCCAAGAGACTGGCTTTGCAGGAAATACTAAAGAGAGGGCTACATTCAGAAAAGACAGGAGAGAGGCTTGAAAGAATGTCTAGAAATGAAGATTATATCACTAAAACTATCTAAAAGTGTAAAAAAAAAGTGGTAAAAATAAAATATAATAGATAAAACCCAAAGGTCAAAATAGGTGAAATAAGAACTTCCTTTGCAGTAGTAGCACTGAATGTTAATGGGTTCAACTGTCAAAAGACACAGCCTAGTGGAATGGATAAGAAAATGAGTCATCTATGTGCTGTCTATAGGAGATTCACCTTAGACCCAGAGATATCAATAGATTCAAAGTGAAAGGTTGGAAAAAGATATTCCACACATGCAATAACAACAACAACTACAACAAAAACCCACAAAAAACCAACCAACAAAAAAAAACAAGTGAAAAATAAAAAACTTGAGTAACTATAGTTACAGCAGATGAAATAGACTTTAAAAGGAAAAGTTTTTAGAGAAAAGGAGGGATATTATATAATAATAAAAGGGACAATTCACTAGAAAGAAGCACAACATATCATCAGAACTTATGTGATGCAGCAAAGGCAGTATTGAGTGGGAAAGTTATAGGTCACAATGATTAAATTAACAAGAAAAAAGAGCTAAAATCAATGACATAAGTACATAGCTGAGGGAACTAGTAAAAGAACAACATAGTATTCCCAATGCAAGTTTAAGGAATGAAATAAAGATCAGAGCACAAATAAATGAAATTGAGACCAATAGAGAGAATTTACAAAACCACAAGATGAGTTTTTGAGAAGATTAACAAAATTGATGAACCCTTAGCTAGACTGACAAAGAAAAAAAGAGAGAAGAAACAAATCAGTAAAATAAAAAATGAAAATGAAGAAACCACAGAAATAAAAGAGACCATAAGGGATACTCTGAACAACTGTAGGCTAATAAACTAGACAATGTAGATGAAATGGAAAAATTCCTAGGAATGTATGAGCAGCCTATACTGATCCTAGAAGAAACAGAAGACATCAAGAAACCAATCACATTTATTGAGTGATTGTCTGCCCTCTGTGACAATGCCCCGTCCCTAGATAATTTGAACAATTTTATATATCTTTCATGTATATTCAGATGAACTTACTCCCCTGAATCCCACATCCCAGACACCCCCCACCAATGAACTTTTACAGCCCCCACTGTAACCCTTCTGTGATCCAAACCTTCCCTGAACATGAAGCTCATATAATAACGAGATACAATTAATATGAAAAAGATATAATAATGATAAGGTTAAATGCAAGAGATTCCTCTTTGAAATCTGTGCTCCTGAGAGTGACAGAGTCAGACTCAAATAAGTCCTCCCTGCACATGGTCCCTTAGTCCCTTCTATTCAAACCTATATGTGATGCTT
>JAQZBX010099065.1:0-11513 GCA_029593785.1 Cabassous unicinctus
TGCCAGGTACTGCCTCTAGTGCTTGATGGAAGTTACTTTTTACAGTCCTTTGAGATATGCACTGCCATTGCAAAGGCTTTTTGTTAAAGTTAAAATAGAATAAAAGTGTACAGCTGTATTTAATGTTATTATGAATAAAATAAAATGCCCATATAGTACAAATATTGGGAAAATAATTTTACTGTATGGCCATTAAAAACCAGTGTTTTAGAAAAAGTATTATAAATTAAGCACTAAAGAAGTTGGCCTTATTTCATTTCTCATCAATATCCTAAGAGGTAATTCTGTTTCATAAATTAAAATAGATAGGCTCTTCTGGAGAATAAAACATCACCCCTGGGGACACAAATTAAATCAGAGGGCAAAGGCACCCTGTGCTTTTTCTACTACAGGTTAATTCTCCTAAGACGACTCCTGCTGTGGCATAAATCCTCCCTTTTAGGATTTGCTGATAGTTATATCTTAAAGAGAAGGGGCAAATGACCTCTGACCTCCTGACCTTCCAACCTAACCTTTCAGAAAAATATTTGATAATCTTCTGAGAGGGGGTCATAGGCAGAAGTGAGATAGCTTTGCAACAAAGTGAACATTTATATCTCAGGGAACCTCTTGGCTGGAAATGTCTGACTTCTTCACATGAACTCCACACACACATATGCGCCTGCATGCTTGACTTGGACAAAGCAACCATACTGATTTCTTCCATCGTCATCATTTGTAGCCCAAAGGACCCTCACATTCAAGATCTTTGTGCTTGCTATTCATTCTGTCCTCATTGCACATACTTTCTGCCATTCAACATTTTGAGAAATGTGTCCCCTTCTCAGCTTGGTCTTCTCTAATCACACTCTTTAAAAATTGCCCCTCTCTCTCCCCACCAGCATTCCCTATCCTCTTTCCTTGCTTTATTCTTCTAGAGCATTTACCATTTGTGTTTCCACCTGCTAGGAAGAGAGCTCAAAAGACCAAGTTTTTTTTGTTGCTTTGCTCACTGATTGATGCCAACAGTTTAAAAAGCATCTGTCTCAGAGTAAAAGGAAGCATAGGTGATATTTGCTGAATGGGTGAATGGACTACCCTAATTCTAGAGAAGCATCTCAGTGAAATCCACACTCAGATATGCTCTAAGGATGGCATTTAACTCATAAAGGACCTGTTTATCACCCCACCTGACTTGTTAGAACTAGAAATATCTAATCATTTTGGGCTCCTCACAGACAAACTCAAGAAAAAAAAGCAAGGGCAACTAGTCACATAATATAGTCTGACTACTGAAATATACAGGCAACTTATATTTCATAATAGATTGTGCTTAAGGGAAGTAGTTTTCCATTTGAGCATCAGATTGTCTTTCACGTTGAAGAGCAATAGAAAACCATGTCTTGGAAAGCTGAAGTGTGTATGATTTGAGTGGTCAAACCAGAGATAGCTGTGCTGTAGTGGAGACAGCACATACCAGGCAGAAGAAATTGATTCAAGGTGTGTCTCACCATCTGTGCGAACTTTTAGAAGTGATTTAACCTCATTAAGCCTCAGTTACCTTTGTGTAAAAAAAGAATTAAAATTGTAAAAAAAAAAAAGTAAACTGAAAGAACTTTAAACTTTTTCAGGATTTATTTTGAGCATGATTATAAAAATTTCTCTTTCTATAGTCTGCCATTCTCTTGGGTACTTTGAGATATCCACAAAAACTTATTCCTTTGGTAAATATTTCTCAATGACTAATCTTTAAATTTTTGTGCCAGTTTCACAGTTTTTAAGTTCTTTCTCACCACTAAAAGTAGAGAATCTGACTCTCTTTATACTCTCAGTAGTTTCAGAAACTCTCATAGAGTGAAGGTGAAATATGAAAATGAAGTTTTGTACCTTCTCTCATATAAGAGCATGTAAATGGCTTTAGAATTACTATGGAAAAAAAACAAAAAAATTATGCCACCGTTAATACCTGAATCACACAACTTACCTAGAATTTGAAGCAAAAGCATCATTCTAACATGTCTACTTTCAAATCAGCAAGTTTCAGAAATTTTATACCAGGTATTGAATCCCAAGTGTATTGGATTTATGGAATTCCTCATGTTTTAATAACTTCAGGGAACAGCTAACAAGGCAATTAAAAATAACTATTCATTGAGAAAGTCAGGTCATTCTTATTTAATAAGACTCAAAAGGTTTTGTTTTTAGAGACTATGAATCCCCATTGATAAATGCATTCAGTCATAATTGTTCTTCACATCATATATTGAGTTTTGATATATCCAAATGAAAATATAAAATATACACATGTATACTGCACATGTGTATCCATATATACATTTGAATATTAATAAATTATAGAGATTGACATTTCTTTAATGTGCTGATATTTTCCATTTTCCACTATAGATCTGTGCCTAATCCTTTTCCATCTTGTTTTCTGATCCAAGAGACCAACTGTTATCAATTACTTTTGAACAATGTAGGAAGGAATTGAAAGGAAAGAAAAGTCTGAGGTCAGACCACTTAATCCAAGGCTCTTTCCCTTCAAGGTCAATAAAAGCCATATTCACCCCTTGACCAAAGCCACAGTATTGGTCCTGCTGCCCTCAGCACAAAATCTCCTTTTTCTCTGGATTCTGGTAACTGGTCTTTCCCCTTGCCCCTTCAGGTGCAGATGTTGTAACCCTCTGTAGCAAAGGACTATTTTATCTTTGTATTTTTCCCATACTCTATTCACATCTTTGTAAATGGTCCATTTATTAATTCTCCTTATGTTACTCAATTACCCTGTGCTCTTCACAGGCAAGTACCAGAAAAAGAGGGACAAATAGTCACATAATACACAGACAATTGAACTATACAGACAATTTCTATTTCATAATAGGATGGGTTTGTGAAGAAGCCATTTTCCAATTGAGCAGCAGGTAATCTTTTGCCTAAAAGAGCTATTATGAAACATTTGCTAGACATCAGAGGCATGTATGATTCCAGGGGAGTCAAACCAGAGATAGCAGTGCTGTAGTGGAGACAGCACATGTCAGGCAGATAATGTGGTTTCAAGCTGCTCACCAGTTGTGAGACCTCATAGAAATGATTTAATCTCTTTAAGCCTCAGTTGCCTCCATGTAAAAGAAGAAATATAATTGTAATTAGTAGATTTGGCTGTAGTATATAATAAAGGTGACAATGTTTGCAGAAGGGTGAAAACTGTGTTGGGGTGATCACAAGGCTGGGGTGTCATTGGTGGGGGTATGTGTGGGGAGAGATGTACCTGAAGCATGCATAAAAGGCATATGAATATGTTCAAGTGTTCATGGGACATTGTCTCAGTGGATGGAAACAAACACAATAACTGAAAAAATATTGAATTCCCATGCAGGGGGTCCTGCTACAGTCTCTAATAGAACAGCAAGAATTCCCCAAGTAAATGGGCAGTGCCTAGCAAAGGAGGACACACAATATGCCAGGCCCTTGATATTGATGATTGTACTTATGAACTTTTCCTTCTGCGACTGAAACTTAGCCTAGTGTTAAATATTGTCTAAGAATTACCTCCTGAAAGCCTCCGTGTTGCTCAAGTGTGGTCTCTCTCTAAGCCAAACTCAGCATGTAGATTCACCACCATACTCCCGACTTGGGACATGACTCCCAAGAATGAATGTCCCTGACATCAAGGGATTATTACAAAGCACTGAGCAGTGATGCACTTGGAAAAAAGACCTTGACCAAAAGGGAGAAATATTAAATACAAAAGAGTTTTTATGGCTAAGAGATTTCAAAGAGAGTCAGAAGTTCATTCCAGATGTTACACTTATGCAAGTCTCAGCAGGATCTCACTGACTGCCACAATAAGCAGTGCCTCAAACAAAGGGGTTTCCGAGGGCTCTAGAGACATCTAGACACTATAAGCAGGGCAGACAATCTCAGGAATTTAGCACACTGTCAATGGGCCTTATTTTGGTATTTATGCTCCCCAGCGTAACACAGTTAGACTCATTTATAATTTCCCTACACATGGCTTTTCTGCCCATTTTATTTGAACCAATAATTAACACTATACTTGTTAATTATATGCCCTACAGGCTTAAATCTTTGGTTTGTTCAATGCTAGTTGAGCCCTGAATCTCAGCAGAGTTGCAACACATACTTTCCAGTTCATTGGTCTCACTTAAGACAACCAACAAAAGGGTGATGATGGACAACACCCATGCCAAAAAACAGAGAATATCTACAACTGCAAGCAAGACACTTTTGTCCATATGCCCCATGGGATCTAAGCCCCTTCTCAATCAGAAGCAGAGTAGGCATCACCATCCCCAAATCCTCAAGTTTGAGGAATGAACAGTAGACTAAAGTAGACTTGTAACTATTCTGTTATTACTCTATTATAGACATTATTAGTCTAGCAATGGAAGAACTTGTATCATTGATATAAAGGCAGTGGCCACCAGAAGAACTGAGGGCAGGGAGAGGGAAGTGTAGGTGAACATTGGGACATTTTTGGGACATTGGAATTGTCCTGCATGACATTGCAATGACAGATACAGGCCATTGTACAGTTTTCAAAATCTATAAAATTTTGTTGGGGCAAAGTGTAAACTATAACATAAACTAGATTTCGTAATTAACACCAATGCATCAATTTGTGTTCATCAATTGTAAAAAATGCACCACACTAATTAAAGATGTTAATGTGAAAAAGTGTGCAAGGGGGAGGGGTGGGGTATATGGGAATCCACTACTTTTGACATAACATTTATGTAGTCTTCTTTAAAAATAAAATATATATTTATATATTTTTAAAATACTGCAGAGATTGAAGCATGGAAGACAAAAAATCAGTAGCAATTTAATTCAGAAACAACAAGCACCATCTAACAGATTGTTAAAGTTTCAACTTCCTGGCTCTCACTCCTTCGTGTTTGAATTCATTTAATCAGGATTGTCCAAGAAATCTCCTTTCTTCAATACTGACCACTATTTTTGAATAATAGCAACCTTAATTTACAGAAGTGGGAAGATTGTAAGAACTATTGTATGAAAAGGTTTTTGAAAAAGAGTATACAATTTGGGGAGGCAATATGGGCTGGTCAGCATAAATTGGAGTCAGACAGACCTGGGTTGAATTCTGATTCTAACCTATGCTACCTTGGTCACTATCGATAATTGATTAACTCCTCCAAATAATCACTTTTCTCATATGCTATTTAATTTATATCCAATATATAATAACACATTCCTTATAAGATTACAGGGGATTTAAAAGAAATAGTTTATTTAGAGACTTTAGCAGATTGTCTTATATACAGTTACAGATATTATGCATTGAGCATTTTGTTTTACCTTGGGAATTAATGCTATATAATTGCAACACAGTATAATTGTTGTTATTATTATGCAAAAGAGTGAAGATGGTAAATTTGGTGGCAGATATTGCCCCTTTTCCCCTTTGGTATTCTCCAAAATATTCGAGTGCCTTTTGGTGCAGAGCTCCTTTGATAACCCCAAATTGTCCATCATCAAGCCTGCTCCATTTTCTCTTGACTTCTTTATTTCTCTGGCCTATTTCCCGTGCCGACAAAAATATTTTTGAATTTTATCAGGTCATGTAAACTTTGGGAAACTTAAATCTAGAATTCTTTTCACTGGAAAATAATCAAGTAGACAATACAGAACAAAATTTTGCACCTATTTTCAGTATTTCCCCTGAGGATGAAATATAAGCACCAAATAACAAGTTAAAATTTTGCTTTCAATGTGGTGTTCTCTACTGGACAGTCTGACCCAGACCTTATGCAAGCTTTTACCTATCTTTCTCTCTAAATGTACTATATACTTGCCACCTGAAAAACTAAAAAAATTGAAAGAAATTTAAAGTTTTTCATGATTTGTTTTGGGCATGAATATAAAATGTTTTTCTATAGTCTGCTATTCTCTGTGCCTCTTGAGATATTCACAAGGGTTATTCCTTTAATAAATGCCCTTCAATGGCTAATCCTTTAGTTTCTATGTAAGCTACATGGATTTTTCATCCCTTACTTTAATGCAAGTTGGATTTTCTCACCACTAAAAATGGAAAACCCGATTTTCTTTTTACTCTCAGTAGGTTCAGAAACTGTTATAGAATGTTGGTGGGATATAGTAATAAGGCTGTATATCTCATTTCATAGAGCCATATATAAATAACTGCAGAATCATTATGAGAATAAAAATTTTTATGCCGACGGTAAAAACTGAAACACAGAATTTATCAAAAATTTGCAGGACATCATCATCCTAACATTCCCATATTCAAACCAGTTAGTTCCAGAGTTTTTTATAACATTTATTGAATACCAAGTATATTAGATTCATGGATTTCTTCATGGTTTTATAACTTGGAGGAATGACTAATAAGGCAATTAAACAAAAGTATTCATTGGCAAAGTCAGGTCAATCTCATTTAATAACTCTCAAAAGTTTTGTTTAGAGACTGTGCTCTCCATTGATAGATGCATTCAGTCATAATTTTCCTTCACATTACATACTGAGTTTTGATGAAGCCAAATGAAAAAATATATATACACGTGTATATTACACATATGTATCCATAAACGTACATTTGAGTATTCATAAACATATAGCTGCCAATATTTCTTTAATGTGCTATCTTTCAATTTCCACAATAGACATATTCCTATAATTTTACATTATGCTTTCTGATCCAGAAGACCACTTGTATGGACTGTTATCAATTACTTTTGGCCAATGTAGTGAGGAATTGAAAGGAAGGAAAAGCTTGAAGTTAAAGTACTTAATCCAAAGCTCTTTCCCTGCAAAGTCAGTGAGAGCCACATTCACCCTTTGACCTAAGCCACAGTATTGGTCCTGCTGTTCTCAGCACAAAATCTCTCTCTTTTTCTCTGGATTTGGTAAATTCTCTTTCCCCTTGCCCCTTCAGGTTGAGATGTGGTAAATCTCTGTGGCAAAGGACTATTGTTTCTTTTTAAGTTTCTCATACTTTGTTTAGATCTTGTAAATTGTCCCTTTAATGAGTTTCCTTATATCGCCCAATATGTGTGATGTGTGTTTACTGTCATTCCCTACTCTTATGATACAGTAAATGATATTAGGAATAACCCTAGAATCAATCCCTCAAAAAGGTTTTCTAGGATTAATTTGCTCACATATTTAAGAAGTATTCAGATAAGTCTCCAGGTGTGGAAATAGGACACTGATAACCCATGGCATTGTAGTGTCATCATGATTTAATTTATTATCAGAGACTCATTTTTTGAAGTGTAGGCAGAGATTAGGGCAGTGAAAAATCTATTGACCCTGGTACAGAATTATTACTATGATAATGTTGATTATGAAAATGAGAGGTCTTCTTTTGAATTGAAAACCATTAATACCCTACTGTAAATTGGAAAGGACAATTGGAAGACTTTACTTGCAACTTTGAAGGAGTTTCTAATTGCTAGTAATCCATTAGGAAAGATTTGTTTGAGGTCCAAGCCAGGACCTGATTGTAAGAACAGCAAAGTTGCAATATCCATTAAATTCTAAACATTACCAGAGTTTCTGTGGCAGACTGAGAGAATTGGTGGGAGGAAGAGGCGGGGCCATAAAACATGTCATAGGGAAACTGGACAGTTAAGGACAAGACTAATAACAAAAATCCCTTCTGAAGAGGCAGTCCCTAACTTCCCCTTAGATGTAGACCCAGCTCTACATAAAACTTCCTGATTTTTTCCCCTTATGCGTTGAGAAAAATATATATATATAGAAAAGTTGCCTATCTTACATCAGCTGTAGTTTGCTTCCAAGATAGCAGTATCTCAATTTAATCTTGTCTTTTGAATACATCCATACTACCTAAATTCTTCTTTGTTCTTTTTTGTAAGTTAATACAAATTTTAAGTATTCTGTTTTTAATAAATACTGCCAGCATGCTTTATTTAGTAGCCATTCCCTGTTTGGCATATAGAGTAGATTCAGCTTAATATAGTTTCTTGTTTAAGCATGTAAGCAAAACTGATTTAGTACTTTGAAGTCAATTAAAAAGTGTGCATTATAAAAACAAAAGAAAGAATAGCCTATCATACCTAACAAGGACCCCTGAAATTTTTCATACTGTTGAAATGTCTCAACTGTATGTAGATTTCAGTTCTGTGTTTCCTATAAGTTGATCAAAATGCCTGGGGAAAAAAATTACTAAAACTGTGTGCATCTTTATATATAAATATTTATTACTTGATGTAATTAAGCTAAATTTCATTAACAACAACAGAAGTCTTTCAATGACTGCACTTAGGAAGTTGCCTGATAAATTTATGCAATTCTTCTCAACATCTAATCTCACCATTCCACATTGCCTGAGTGATAAGAGTCAAACACCTCGTAGACAAAACGAAGAAATCCAACCTGTACTTAGAATATATATGTGATATGTTAAGTCATAAAGCTCAGTGTGAAAATCTATATGATATGACCCATGCAACATCAAGAAGGATCTGTGGCTCTGAAAGGCCTTCCCTGCTATGAACTAACATACTAACAAAGGTGTTTATCTTATTGACTGATTATCTAATATTCAGGAAGAATCATTATGTGGGAGGGTATAAATTTAATTGTAATTTGTCTAACCCTCCATTTATTAAATTCATTATCTAATCTTAAGCTAAATCTTCTTGAGTTTGTACATATATTTTCTATTGATTAATTACATTTCCTTAGGAATTTATAATTTAACTAAACATTAAAAACAGATAAGTCCTTTGAGGGGTTCAAATACTTACTGAAGACAAAGCATTCTCGATATGATGATGACAAATCATGCTGCTAAATGTCCACTTAAGCCTAAGTAGAAAAGAGTAAATCTGTAGATTTAATTAATTTCTTCATTATGCCTATATTTTGTGGTGTGATTTCCTATGATTATTGATATGCATATTTGTTAACGAACTATGATAATTTTATTTAGTAATATTTAGACTATCCTGGAATAGAAGTAACCTTTCTAAAGAAAAATAAATAAGAACATTTTCTCATGCCAGCTGGGGTTTCAAGATCTGGACCCTCAGATTCTTGCTTATCATTTGAAATATAATACTTCTCCTAAAGTAAATAAAATAGGAACAATGTGTCAAAGGATATGTTTTTTTTTCTTTTTATAGTTAATTTTAAATGTCAATATGACTTTTACGTCCACTATTTTATAGGTATTTTCCTCACTTCCATATGTATAATTTTGCCACCTACCTCCCTCTAAAAAAATTTACTTTCAATTTTCACTTAGCCAAATTAAGGAAATAAATATTTTAATATTATTTTTACTTGATTTAATACAAGAGTAATTTAGTCTTGTAATAACTTTAGTCTACTTAATAAGGCTACCTTGTGTCTTCATCTATAAGATCAGAGATTGATTCATCATAATTAGTGTTTTTTGGTTTTTGTTTGTTTGTTTTTTTAGGAGGTATCAGGAATTGCAATCTCAGGACCTCATACATGGAAGGCAAGCACTCAATCACTGAGCTACATCTGCACTCCATAATTAGTTTTTCATGTGAGTACTGCTATCTAATTCAGAATATTGGAATTATCCTCTTTCTATTTGGTTCACTTCTGTGACAACTGTTATTGTCAATTATTATGGTTACTCATCAGTGCTAATTATTCCTTCCTGATATTTGTAGAGCCCCTAATTTTGCTGAGACCACTTGTAAAATTCTCTGTTGTTTATATTTATTGTTACTGCTTATAAAAATAAAACATGGGCACATTATGAAGATTGTAACAAATACTTTTGACTTATGGATGTGATTGTGGCTGAAATGAGTCATCTAGGAAGATTAATGTTAGTTGGAGGACAGCTGGAGGATAATATAGGGAATGTATAATAATGATTTTGGTAGTAGATGAGGATTGTGGTTAATAATATAAATACAGTAATGTTCTTCTACTACAGGGTGTTAAGAACATGGTGATACATGGGAAAATATGATTAATATAATTTATAAACTATAGTTAACAACAACATTGAAATGCTTTTGTAGCAAAAGCAAATTTGGTACTATATTAATTCTAAAGGTTGAAAAAATAAAATGTAGTTGGTTTTGTGAAATATGAATATGATTGGTTTTTTTCTCTCATTAATAAGGAGACTTTGAATATGTTATTTAACTAATCTGTATTCATATGAGTATATTTCTGAACACTAGAGGAACAACTGATTTAGTAGTTGAAATCAAATGAAATAAAAGTGCCTGGAAATAAATTTTTAGGAGTAATGTTCCCATAACTTTTTGAGCTGCCTTTCTCTATTATTTTATTTTTTTGAATTTGAAATAAAATTATTAAAAAATGAAATATGAGCATATCTATATATTTTTTCATTTATATACATTTATATACATTGAGTCCATATTTAACCATATTAACAGTACTTTAATTTTAAAGCCCAATTAAAATGAAATAATCTACTGTATTTATCCTTCTTTTGTTTCATCGCTACATTATTATACTCTTTCTGTATACTTTTTTTTAGTATCATGTTTAAAATACTTAGTGTCCATTTTTTAAAATATATTTCTATTAAATATAAGATTGTTTTTGTTATTATTATAATTTTTTTTAATGCTCAGTATTTCACAACTTTATCAGCAAGAGACTTCTTGGCTCCTTTTGCTCCTGCCCCTGTCATTGATAGAATCATCCCTGTTTTCTAGATACAACGGGATGTTCCAGGCACCTACTATTTATCATCTTACTCTAATACATAGTTCCAGCTACCCTTAGGTTGGTATTAGTATTGGGGATGAAACTTTAGATCTAAAGTGTGAATATGCATATCAGGGTTTAATTCAAGATGTCTTTTAGCATGGAAAGAATGATGGTCTGAAGTATTTCTTTGCTGATTCAATGACTACTGTGTTGACTGGGTAGTCACGGAATTTGGAAAGAATAAGACTGGAAAATAAGTGGCAAACAAGTCTGGAAGAGCTATATGGGTAAATCTCTAGGAAAAGACAGGCTATAAAAATATTCATGCTCCATTTTAAATGCCCACTATCAATTGCAGAGAAGAGAATAATCGGGTAGACAAGATGACCCATGCTAAGGATGTTGGTAAACCTTTTTCCTAAAATCCTTATACTCAGTGGGCCCATTACAAATTAGCCGTCGTAAGAAGGGTGGAGAGTATGTAAGGACTCACCAACATACCTCCTCCCACTAAAGCTAAAATGGGTCCTGGTACTTTAGTGTGTCTAAACTACTAATAGCAGAGGCCATCAATGAGCCACTGAAATGGCACTATTCCCTAACAAGATGAAAGAGTCACATGTGACCAGCCCAATTACATTTTTCCTCATTTCCATATGTGTAACCTCCTTCTCTAGCTGAAATGTTTTTTCCAGCACCCCATGCATTCAGGATTTAAATTCATGGATTTCCAGAATGCCTTAATAATTGCCTTGATAGATATTCCACAAACTTACAAATTTGAGAATCATCAATGTCTATCTCAGTTTGTATCTCAACCCAGGTCT
>JAQZBX010099066.1:0-11512 GCA_029593785.1 Cabassous unicinctus
CTAAAGATGTAAAAGACTTTGATACAGAAAACTACACAAAATACTGTTAAAGGAAAACATAGAAGACTTAAACAAATGGAAGAATATTCCCTGTTCATGAATCGGAAGGCTAAACATGATTAAGATGTCTATCCTACCCAATCTAATCTACAGATTTAATGCAATCCCAATAAAAATCAAGACAGAATTTTTTTAATCAATTGGAAAAATTAACTACAAAATTTATTTGGAAGGGTAAGAAGCCCCGAATTGCCAGGGACATATTGAAAAAGAAAAATGAAATTGGAGGTGTCACGCTACCTGACTTTAAAAGATACTACCAAGCTACAGCAGTCAAAAATGCATGGTATTGGCACAAGGACAGACCAATGGAACCAAATTGAGAGCTCTGATATAGTTCCTTGAATATAGAGTCATCTGATATTACACAAGGACACCGAGCCCTATCAACTGGGAGAAAATGGCCTCTTCAAAAACTGGTGCTTGGGGAACTGGATATCCATATCCAAAATAATGAAAGAGGAACACCATCTCATACCTTATACAAAAATTAGTTCAAGATGGATCAAAGATCTAAATATAAGACCCAAGACCATAAAAATCTTGGAAGATAAGGAAGGGATGCATCTACAGGACCTTGAAATAGAAAATGGTTTCATGAACTTCACAAAATTCAAAAGTTTTTCACCTCAAAGGACATTATCATGAATGTAAAAAGTCAGCCCACCCAATGGGAGAAAATATTAACAAGCATATATCTGACAGGACCTTAATATCCTGCATATATAAAGAAATCTTACACCTCAAAAATAAAAGGACAAACAACCCATTTAAAAAATGGGCAAGTAACCTGAAAAGACACTTCTCCAAGGAGGAAATACAAATGACTAAAAAGCACACGAAAAGATGCTCAACATCTACAATGAGATACCATCTTACACCCACTTGAATGGCAGCTATTGAAAAAACAGTGGACTATAATTGTTGGAAAGGATGTGGAGGAATGGGAACACTCATCCACTGCTGGTGGGAATGTAAAATGGTCCAGCCATTGTGGAGGACAGTTTGGCAGTTCCTCAAAAAACTAACTATAGAACTTCCATATGATCCAGCATTTCCACTGCTGGGTATATACCCAGAAGAATTAAAAGCAAAGACATAAACAGATATATGCACACTAACTTTTATAGTGGCATTATACACTACTGCCAAAAGTTGGAATCAACCCAGGTGCCCATCAACAAATAAATGGATAAACAAAATGTGGTACATACATACAATGGAATATTACTCACTGTAAAAAGGAATAAAGTGCTAACACATGGGATAACATGGATGAATCTTGAGGAACTTATGTTGAGTGAAGCAAGCCAGGCATTGAACAATGAACAGTACATGACCTCACCGATATGAATTAAGGAACCTGGGCAGTCTCAGAGAGCTATTGTCTGGAATAAAGGTTTGCAAGAAATAGAGAGGAAAAGGTGATAAGCCATCACCCATTTGGACGTAATATATGGTAAGATGAAAGAGTGTAGCTGTGTTTTGAAATTATAGGACAGGAGCATAGTGATATTATTGGGTTAGGTGATGCAGCATTCACAGGTAGATTGGGAAATGTGGGTTGGAGGTCCAGGGTACTTGGGGGAGAGTTGTGAGGGGAACCAGATGAACAGTGAGGAATTGCAGATATGTGGCTGAAAGTACAAAATTGGGATTGCTGTTATGGCAGTAGAACAAGGAAGGATTACTGGTTTAGGGGGTTGGATCGGGGGGCAGTTGGGATTGGGCACACCTGGAGCAGACTTCCAGGGAGTGTGTAAGTGATCATTCTGTCATGATGTGTTGTATTGGTGGGTGGATACTTGCATAATGAGTGGGAAGGAGTTGGACTCCCATCCTCAGGAGGATCTGATTATTTCACAAATAGACAGGCATTAGTCTCTTGAGAGTATGGGCGGTTCCTAATAAGGGAGGAAAACCAGTGTGTGAAGACCTCAGTCTTGTTGCATGAAACTATGAATCTTGTCTTCCAAGGAGTGTAGCCAGTGGGTCACTATGGGCCCTGAGGGGAGGGAAAGGTAGGAATAGAATAGATAGAACAGGGGATATTTAGTGGGCAGTGGAAGTGTTCTACATGATCTTACAATGATGGACACAGGACATGGTATGTATCATCAAAACTTGTAAGTGTACCATCTAAAATGTAAACCATAGTGTAAACTATTGGCCATGTTTATTAGCTATGTTTCACTATCTGTATATCAGTTATAACAAAGGTACAATCCATATATAAAAAGGTATTAATATGGGGGGAAAGATAGGGGGAGTATGTTGGATATATGAGAGTCTCCTGTATTTTGTGTGTGATTTTGCTGTGACATAAAACTTCTTTGAAAACAAAATGAAAAATAGTGATACACTGGGGAATGAGTGGGGGAAGGTGCCAAGGTACAGAGAGGACATCAGATACTGTGGTGATGAGGGGCAAAATGTCAAATGTCAAAAAAAAATGTTTTAAAAATAATTTTCATTCTTTTAATATCCCAATCTTTTGATTTTATTTTATTTCTAGTATTTTTTAAATTTTTATGTATTTTATCTCTTATATTTAGACTTATCATTGTTGTTTCATTTTCTTACTAATTGTATTCAACTATTGTAATGGCTTCCTCTTTGAAGAAGCTTTGGATCACAGAAGTGTTACAACTGGGTTAGGGGGCATGGTTGGTGTGGGGTGTTGGAGATATGGGCTGTATAGGAGGAAGCTCACCGGAGCATACATATTAGGTATATAGAAATATTCAGATGTTCATAGGGCATTGTCACAGTGGGTGGAGACTCACACAATAAATGAGAGAATACTGAATTCCATTCCTGGAGAGCTCTGCTACGTTCTCTAATAGAGCAACAACAGTACCCCAAGTGCAGGGGCAGTGACTGGCGAAGAAGGATGATCCACTGATGGGCCCTTGATATTGATGACTAGGCATATGAGTCTTTGTTCTTGAAATTAAAACTTAGCCTATTGTTATGGGATGCCTAAGGGTTGCCTCCTGAGACCCACCTTGTTGCTCAAATGTGACTTCTCTCTAAGCCAAACTCAGCATATGAATGCTTTACCTTCCCCCCCAGCTTGGGACATGACTCCTGGAGATGAGCTTCCCTGGCACTGAGGGATTCCTACCAAGCACCAACTACCAATGCAACTGGAAAGAGACCTGAATAAAAGGGGGAAAATGTGAAGACAAATGAGTTCATATGGCTAAGAGACTTCAAAGTGAGTCGAGAGGTCATCCCAGAGATTACGCTTACACACATCTCAGCTGGATCTCATAGACTTCCCAAGTGGATGCCACCCCAATAGTGGGGCTCCTGAAGGTTGTGGAGACATCCAGGTCCCATGGTGAGGGTGGATAGCTCCAAAGTTTGGTGCCTTGCCAGTGGCCCCTACTTTGGAGTTTGTGCTCCTAAGAGTGACAGAGTTGGACTCAATTATCTTCCCTGCAAATGGCTCATATGTCCCTTCTATTTAAACCTATACTTGGTGCTGGAGTTTGTAGGTGTATATCCAGAGACTTGAGTCTTTAGGCTGTTCATGTGCCAGCTGGACCTGGAACCTCACTACTCTTTAGCTCATTAGACTCTCCCAGGACAACTGGTGGGAAGATGATGATGGACAAAGGGCATCCCCGGGAATGGAGAGAGTCTGCAGCTGCAGGCAGGAAAGTCCTATCCATCTTCACCATGGGATATAAGCCTCCTCTCAATTGGATGTGGAGTGGACATCGCCATCCCAGAATCCTCAGGATTGGGGGAAGAGCTCTGGACTAGAGTGGACTTACTGGTATGCTACAATAGATATATTGTGATTCTAGCATTGGAAGAAATTGCAACACTGATGTGGAGCCAGTGGCTACTGGAGGCTCTGGGAGCAGAGAGACTGAAAAACAGTTTTAATACGTGGCCATTTTCAGGACTTGGGAATCGTCCTGAGTAACTTTGCAACAACAGATATAGACCATTCTATATCATCACGTAACATGCAGAACTGTGTGGGAGACAGTGTAAACTACAATGTGAACTGTGATCCATGTTTAATGGCAAAGCCCCAGGATGCATTTATCAATTGCAGTGACTGTGACACACTAATGAAGGATGTTTCTGTGGGAAGTTGTGGGAGGTGTGGGAAGTGGGTTTTGTAGGAATACCTATATTTTTTGCATAACATTTATGTAATCTAAACATTAAAAAAATTTTTTTAAGTAATATATTCATACAATGGAAATGGGCAGCTGTAAATGGACATAAAATTTTGGTATATGCAGTAATATGAATGAGTCCTTGAAGACTTTGGTAATGGTAGCACAATTTTGTTAATGTAAATTTTTTTTATTACCAGCACCTAAATTTATTTGTTTTAATTAGACCATTTGTTTATAGAAAAATTATGCACAAAGTAAAGAGTTATCATATAACCCAGGCAAATTTTTCCCAGTTATGGACATTTTACATTTGTGTATTGTTCAAGGCTTCTATTTCTTTATTGAATTTTTGTTAGAACCTCCATCCATTATTGAAATTAGTGTATTAATGCTTCCTACTATTTCTTACAACCTTCTATTTACCCCTTCAAATCTGACAATATTTGCCTAATATATTTTGGGGCAGTTAAGTGCATATGTATTTATAATTGTCTTCTCTTGAAATGACCACTTTATCAGTATATAGTGTTCTAATCAGTCCTCTGTTATAAATATATTTTAAATCAGAGCAGTTATATAATGTAAATTCATACCTCTTAAGTGTGCACTTAAAATTGGTAAAAATGGGGTCTTTTGTGTTTTGGTGCCACAATTATTTATATATATATATCCATTTCTGTCCCCGAATTACAGATTAGTTCATCAAGGTACTGCCTGCTAGAAATCATACTTCATTTTCAATGGATTTACTGCTGAAGTTATAACTCTGGTTAGCTTTGCTCAGCTCTTCCTGTTCTGGACTCTACCAATAGCACCCAAGCATGTTTAAACCGAGAAGGCTTTAGAAAAAGCAGAGAAATTTTTTGATCCAGGAGACCCTACACACCAATTAAATAAAGAAAATTATCAATGCTCCCATTAGCGAACATGACCCTCAGACTGAACACTGGACATACAGTCAAGTCAGGCCCTGCGTCTTTTTAACAAGTTTTATTAAAGGTCTTTATAGAGCAGCATCCAGGCTCCAGATTCAGCTGCAAAAGAAACCCTTTTATTCACTAGGGTCTGGTTGGGGCATGGCCGGTGGCTCTGGCTTCAGACCGTTCAGCTCAGAGATGGAAGTGGTGAGTAGAATATTAAGTTTGGTATCAATGATACTCACATGGTCAGGCAGGGTCTTCTTAAGACCAACCTTACCATTTGAGACCCAGGACAGCCAAGCACACCCTGTCTGAGCAGCACATGGCACACAGTAGTATCAATTTAGTAGGTAACAGGTCCCCAATGTCCAGAGACATAAGACTCCTGATCTCCAGAATGTGGGGACAGTAAGCAGGGCTCAGGATGCTGGCTCAGTGAGCAATCCTTTCAGTCAATTCTAGTGGTGGGATATCCCCAGACTGCTGAACATGTTTTATTCTCTGCTCAGATAATGGGTGCTTCTTTCAGCATTCCAGCAGACTCCTCATTGGCATGTCATCTCAGAAACTGGGACAACCTGGCTACTGACAGTCTAAAAAGAAAGAAGCTAATCTTTTCCTACCACACCACATGGCCACAGTATGACTGTGAGCGGGCTTTGTTTTGGACCCTGAATTCCAGGTAAACCTGTGTAAGAGGGAAGGAGAGGACAGACAGATCTGAGGTCCAGAGACCATGAGGACAATCTCCTTAAACAGATGAAGGAATTCACTCCTTTTACTAAACACCTACCCTCCAGAATAAGGAAACTCCTCATGTGCCATCAATTAAGATTAAAAGGTTCCTGACTAGTCTTAGCTCCCTACCTATTTCCTTGTAACACTCCAGTCCATCCAGTGAAAAAGCCCTTGCAGGGTTTTATCCCTTGCCAGGAGGTAATTAAGGAGATACAGCCCCCAGGGCAGCCAAAATTCATGTCTTGTTGGTGGCAGGCCTCCTCTGGACCCCTTAATTCTGTACTTAGCAGTTATCCAGGGATTCTCCTGGAGAAACTAAGCTGGAGGGTTCTGCATAAAGTTTCTGCCATGGATAGACACTGGGAGCATTGTGTCTAGGTGATTCAAAAGTCAAGTCTATGTGTGTAAAATTCTCTCATCTGTTCTAATAGGTGCTTGCTTTAACTTTGTTAGTTTGCTCATGCCTAAGAACTCTTAAAACAGATTTGGGCTTCATTTGTTACAAAATGGGTAACAGTGAAAGGTAACCTGAAAATGAGTCTATAAATGTCAATGATATCATGCAAATCCTAGAACATAGTATTAGATGAAATAAAAATTATATATATTTTTCTTCATTTTTTAAACATACTTAGATTACATAAATGTTACATAAAAAATAGAGGGTATTCCCATATTCCCTGACCCCTATACCTACCACATTTTCCCATATAAGATACATCCTTCATTAGTGTGGTACATTCATTAAAATTGATGGACACATTTTGGAGCATTGCCACTAAACATGTGTTATAGTTTACACTGTAGTTTACACTCTCTTCTGCACAATTTTGTAGGTTATGGCAAGATATAAAATGGTCTTTATCTGTCACTGTGATGTCATTCAGGACAATTCCCAAGTACCAAAAATGCCCCCATTGACACCAGTTTTTCACCCTCCCTGCCCTCAGAACCTCCAGTGGCCACTGCCTCCTCCACATCAATGATGTAAGTCCTTCCACTGCTTGAATCACAATAAGTCTATAGTAGAATGCCAGTAACTTTACTTTAGTCCATAGCTCATTCCCCAATCCTGAGAATTCTGGGATGGTGATGTCCACTCCAACTCTAATTGAGAGGGTAGTTTGATCCCATAGGGCAGATGGATAGGACTATCTTGCTTGCATTTGTAGACTTTCTCAGTTGCTTGAGATGGTTGTTGTCTATCATCATCTCCTTGTTAGTTGTCTTGGGTGAGTCCAATGAATAGGAGAGTAGGTATTGCAGCTCCATTGAGATTCAGGGCCTAGCTGGCACAAGGACAGCCCAAAGATTTATGTCTCTTGAAAGTATACCTCTCAACTCTTGTACTAATTACAGGTTCAAATAGGAGGGTCAGAAGAGCCATGTGTAGGGAAACCATAACTGAGTCCAACTCTGTCACACTGGGGCGCATCAATTCCAAAGTATGGCCCACTGTCAAGGCACCAAACTCCTGAGCTATCTGCCTTGAGTATAGTGTCTGGATGTCTCCAGAGCCCTCAGGAGCCCTGTTATTTGAGGTACTATTTACTTTGGCAGTCAATTAGATCCTGCTGAGACATGCATAAGTGTAAACACTGGAATGACCTCTGGACTCACTTTGAAGTCTCTTAGCCATATAAACTCATTTTTCTTTACCATTTCCCCCTTTTGGTCAATATCTTTTTCCAATTTGCAGTTAAACTTGATATATAATTCACAAATGGAATTAGCTCAACTGGGGGTAAAGCAGAAAAATTTAGCAAAGTTGTTACTAATAAAATTGTTTTAGTTGCTTAGTTAATAAACAGAAGTGTACAAATTGTTTTTAAGTGGAAACTTACTAGAAACTTTACCTAAGAATTAAGACCATTATGTAGTTGCCTTTATATTAAAAAACAGCAGAAGGATAATATCTTAATTTGCTATAACAGTGTGGATTTAGCCTAGACTTCAGCTATGGTGATGGTGATTATAAACTGAGTTTGTCTTTGTTTATGGTTACTTCAGGTCTAGCCTCACTCTTTGTCTTTTCTTATGGCTAGGATGGATTTAAGTTCTAACTGCCTTATTCTTGTTTGTTCTTTCTCTCACTGTTAGTAGGATACAAAGGAAATAATAAGATTTAAATTAGATGGTAATAAAATGCAACCCACTCTTGGTGCCAAATTCTGTTTCTTGTGGCCAAGAACATCCTGCTAGAGAAATGAGATATGAAAACTAGCTTCAACCCATTGGCCAGACCTGCACATAAGAAGCCCATGACTGTCCTCACTTAAACTTGCTTAATTAACATAGTAAAATTCTCACTCTAGAGTGGAGTTATCTGCCCCTTTTAATATTATGCAATGTATGTGCAACCATGATTTCCTGAACATACTAATCATACAATTACATAACCAGCTATGTGTGTTCATCCACATGCACAAAAGCTAAGGCATAATCAAAAGAGATATTAAGTAGAAACACAGGCATTTCAGCAAGAGTGAAACTGCAGTGCAGGGAGTCAGGTCTGAGTTGCTTTAGAATGACCTTGGCTCCTTGTATCTGCAGCCACAATAAATGTGAGTTTTACCTAATTCTCATGATGATTTTCTTCTTACTTTATCTGGGTATCCATAAAGGCCCAGCTTTGAGGCCTAGCAATTGGTGACTCTGCCAGGACCAAATAAATAAGCACAGTATCCAGAGAATGTTTCCAAAGTGGACTGCAGAGGGTGTTGTCTTCACCAAGACATCCCTGACCACAGCAGCCACTTGTGATTTTCCTGAGGACTCAGGGTTGACCCATGGTGGAGGCCCTTTCCAGCCACCAACAGAACCAAGGCCCATGAAGTTAGGATGGAGGACCAATTTGTCTCCTTCCCTTGGCAGGTGAGTTCATTACTTTATTAATTATCTTGGTTTTGGTTTTGGCTAACCATGTGTTAGCATTTGGGTCACTTTGCCAAAGTAGAGAAGTTTCAGATAGGAAGGGTGAGGCTTAATGAGTTTGAGTCCCACTCCCCCATTCACTTAAAGGGAAGCCCATTGCCTTTTGTGCCTTTGTTTTGGCTGTTCTCTCTCTCTCTTTTTCTTCCTGCTGCCATGGGAAATGAGACATCAGTCCCTGAATGCTTACCATTAGGATGGATCCTGAAAAATTGGTCTAAATAAGGGAGTCTGGGTTATAAAAGCATAAATTAATAATTTTTTTAATGAAGTGTGGCCTAGATACAGATTAGATGACAGAAAATTTGGCCAGAAAATAGACCTTTACATTTTAACACAATATTGCAATTCAACTTGTTTTGTAAATGGCAAGAAAAATGGGCAAAAGTCCCATATGTTCAACTCTGCTTTGAGTTGTGGAAAAGTAAAGAAACTAAAAAGTTGTGGGTTAATCCTGTGTGAGTCCCCTTCAACCCTGGTCAAATATCTTAAAAGCAGTAAAAATCAAAGGTATGAAATGGTGAAACACTTGGAAACATCCATACCAAAAGAGTAAGAATTATAAGTCATATTAGTGACCTTTATGTTTCTGTTGTGTGTCTTAACTCTTTTGTGTTTGTCTATTTTTTCAGTGTATATTTTCATACCTCTGGATGGTAATATTAAATTAACAAAAAGAAATTCTTAAAAGAGCTTTATTAAATGGCAAAAAATTTAAATAAGTACTTATGTTAGTTTACAAAGTAGAGAGTCTGTTTTATCAAAATAGCTTCTGTACTTTAATCTCATCATATCCTGAAACTCCAAAACAATTAATGGCATTTCTAGGATTGTTGGTGTACTGGAAACCCTTCATCCCTCATTTAGCTGAAATACTAAAACCATTGTAGTTCAACATCAGTAATGATTAGGAAAATGCAAATCAAAACTACAATGAAATATCATTTCACACCTATCAGAGTGGCCACTATTAAAAAGACAGTACTACAAGTGTTATAGAGGATGTGGAGAGATAGAAACACTTATTAACCATTGGTGGGAATTCAGAATGGTACAGCCACTGTGGAGTTTAGCAGTTCCTAAATAAGCTTAATATAGACATGCCTTGTGACCCTGTAATATCACTACTGGGTATATACCCAGAAGATCTGAGAGCAGTGACATGAAAAAACATCTGTACACTAATGTTCATAGAAGCATTATTCACAAATGCTGACAGTTGTAAACAACCCAGGTGTATATCAACTGATGAGTGGATAAAAAACTGTGGTGTATTCACATGATGGAATATTATGAAGCTGTAAGAAGAAATGAGGTCATAAAACATATGACAACATGGATGAACTGGGAGGACATTATGTTGAGTGAAGCAAGACAGAAACAAAAGGACAAATACTGCATGATTGTGTTACTATGAACCAAATATATTGTGTAACATATTGTATGATTAAAAAATATATATGTATCCAGTACATTTAATTGAGAAATATATGTTTTTGATTCAAATGTGTTTTCTTTTCTTTTTTACTTGTTGTTTACATATGTAATCATGAAATGTACAAAATAAAGTTTTAAAAAAGGTTTAAGAACTCCCCTGATAAAAATATTATATGTGTTAATCAGGAAATGTTGTGCATCGGAATGGGAAGATACCCAGCTGACTGCTTTATAAAAAAATTAAAGAAAGCAATGGCACAAACTCAAGCAGTAAAGGGGGATGGAACTTAACTTACTCTGTGGATTGGATGTAGCCAGCACCAATATTAGATTTGGGTGAGATTTGTGGCAAAAACAACATTCTAAAAAATGCCCCTTGGGTTTTAATCCAAATTGTTGAAGTGGCCAAATTATTATATAGTGTCTTAAAGAAAAGCAACTGTGTACAGCATACCATGCCCTATTGCAAGTAGAGGGCTTAACCCAGGATTGCCTGGTCACCCTGGAGACTGCCATTTCAATCCAGGGGTGAATTGCAGATAATAGAACCAAAATGTGAACAATGGACTCTCATGGGCTGCCCTCCATGTGGGAGAGATCTGTGGAAGGGCATTTGGCACACCTACCAGTCATGACAGGAAGCTATCATGTCCCTGCCCACTCCTATAACACACCTCTTAGGAATATTGAGGCAGATGATTTTGCAAAGACCTAAAACCATATCATTGAAATTTGAGAAGTAGCAGAGTAGCTCCACAGGAAAAAGCAGACATTGTGGCTACCAGACCCTATGGCAGTAGTTACAGCTGCCTCTTACTTGCCAGCAGCTCATGGACATGACCTACAAGTGTCCATCATGCTCACTTTGATGACTGTGACATTTACCTTATTGGATGGGACATATTGGCCAACCACAGATTCCAGTAACATGATAGCATGATAGCAAATGGATTACATCCCACTCTCAGAAGGGGCACAGTATGCTTTCACTGTCTCAGAAACTGCCACAGGACTTGTAACCAGCAAGCTACTATTCACTGCCTAAATAAAGTAAGTGCCCTATATGGAGTGTCAGCCCAAACTAACAGTGATAAAGCACACAGTCTTGGTCTATGAATCAGGATATTGTTTAAACTTTCCATATACCTTATAACCCCACTGATGTAGGTGCTATAGAAAGATGAATGGCCTTTTTAAAGGGAAAATTTTAAAATGATAAGGAATCTTTACACGAATGGGCTAAGAAACTATACCCAACCTTAACACTTTTAAATTCAGCAA
>JAQZBX010099067.1:0-11517 GCA_029593785.1 Cabassous unicinctus
TATATATATATATATAATTATATAATTATAATAATTTAAACTATGTTTTATCACTTCGTTTATCTTTTGTATATATCAGACACAATCTCTTCTGATTCACCTTTTCATAAATAAAAATGCATGTTTTCCACAGAAGTATGTGTACACAGAACATCTCATATGTAAATGATTTTTTAAAAATATTTTAAAAAAGAGAAAGTATGCTTTTTCACCTTACTCTTTTGCACAATCATTTTCCTCCTGTACATTGTGCAGTCAGGGTAGTGTCTTGTCCAGAGACTTGTTACTGCTCAGGACCCACAGCCTCCGGGCCTACCTTGTGCCCTTTCTCTATGGCCCACAGCCATGCATTATTGCTCTGATCCTGGAAGAATCTTTAACACATATGAAATGAGAATTTTCAGGTTCAGCAGCAAAGTAAAGCCCAAGGATCATGTAAAACAGGGGGTTACTGGGAAAATTTGTGGGCAGGTCAGAAACAAAACACATGACAGGGAAACAGGAAGCCACTCACCAACCCCCTGCACCTGCCCCAGGGGCAGGGCTTCCTTGTGCATGTGTCCAGAGTACTCCCTGCAGGGCATTGTGACTGTGGTACAGTGGTCTCCCCTCCTTGTATCTTCTGCATGGTAGTGGCTCAACTGCAGGGAGACCTATTTCTGGTGTTGTCATTGGTGGAGAATCCCATTCATGAAGACTGTGTGGTGTGTCTCACTCCCATCACATTTAGGTGCTAAAAACTCCCTTGACTCTTTCCCCAAGTTTTGGAAGACCAGTGCATCCACTGCATGTGGATATGAACCCTGAAAATTCTCAGAGGAACCAAGAAGCCCCCAGACTCCCCCAATTCTCCTGGACTTCTCTAACTGCACCTTGCAATAAACATTGCAGATTTCTGGAAAGGAAGGCTGACATGTGCAGGACACTGCAGCAGCATTGCTGTGTCTGCCACTACACAGATATTACCTTGGAAAATGGCCAGAAAGAATACCCAGCCCACAAACTCTCCATGGTTTGGCCATCGGATTATACCTGGGTATGATATGCTGGGTTGTATGGTAATTCTGCTTTTAACTTTCTGAAAATTCACCAAACTGTTTTCCACAGTGATTGCATCAGTTATTACCAGGCACAATATACAAGGGTAAGCATTTCTGTAATTCATCAGCAAAACTTCCTACTTTTCCATTTTTCTTTAAGAATACCTTTTGTATGGGGTGTTATCAAGTACCCTTTTATTGAAATATTTTCCTCTGTATTTTCTAACTACCTAGGCATTGCACTGTACCACTGTTGATGTCATCTATATCATGGTGATAACCATCAACATTGTGGCCCACAGAATGTGCAGTCATCAGGATCTCTTTAAAAGTTCTAGAGAGTTTTCTGGCTAACAATTGGTGCCATATTCTTTAGTAATGTTATACATCATAAAAAATTATATTTCCACTGAAATCAATGCTTTATTGCTACTTTGTTTGTGAGTGGTTCATTTAGAATTTTGATGACCATTGTAGGGGCAAAACTTATCACCTCAATCTGTGCCTGTCTGTTCTGGATGGTCATTGAACCATAATGCTTAGTCCATTCCAGTCACCAGTGGCTATTCCAATCTACTCACAAAACATTTGAGGAGACAGACACATGGAGCTGAACTTGGGTCCCAAGGCAGATATGGCACCAACTTCCCCATCAGTGTTCCTCAGGTAGGGAATTTTGGTCTTGTCAAAATTGGTCTGCAAGGCAGAGGCTGCTGGTGTTGGATGAACATGGATTTGGGATGACCAAAGTTTCACCTTGTTCTCCTCCAAACCAAAAGCCAAAAGTCTTAATGCAGTTGTGATTTACATTTCCCTGATGGTCTATGATGTTGGCCTTTTGTGTATCTTCTCTGGAGCACTGTCTATCCATATAATTTGGCCAATTTTGTGTTATTTGACTTTTTGTTGTTGAATTGTAGGATTTCTTTATATATTCTAGGAATTAAAACTTTATCATATATATGACTTGAAAATATTTTGTCCCATTAAATAGGCTGCTTTTTTATATTCTTCATAAAATCCTTTGATGCACATTTTTTTTTATGTTGCTGAAGTCCAATTAACTATTGTTAATTCCATTGCTCATGTATTTGTGATAAAAATTTAACAATCCATTTTATAAAAGGAGGTCCCAAAGTTATATCCTATGCTTTATCAAGGAATTTCATATTGTGAGTAGTAATATTTATTTCATTGATACATTTTTAAAATGTTTTATATATTGTGAGATGTAAAAGTCCAAATACATTCCTTAGCATGCGGATTTCAAGTTGTTTCTGTATCATTTGTTGAAGAGATTATTTCACCATTGAATGGACTTGGCACCTTTGTCAAAATTTAACTGGCTGTAGATATGAAGATTTATTTCTGTACTTTGAATTATAGTCCATTGGTACATAAGAATATTCTAATGCAAATACCACACTCTTTTTATTACTATAGCTGTGCAATAATTTTTGATAGCAAGAAATGTGAGTCCTCCAACTTTGTTCTACCTTTTCAAGATTGCTTTGGCCATTTCATGCCTCTTACTATTCCACATGTATTTTAGCAATGATAATAATTTTTTGGGAAAAAAAGGCTGCTGGTATTTTCTAATGGATTACATTGAATTTGTAATTAAGTGTAGTTACTATTGACATGATGAAAACATTAAGTCTTCCAATCTATTAATAAAAGATATCTTTCCATTTAATTAGGTCTTCCTTAATTTCTTTTAGCAGTATTTTATAGTTTTATATGTAGAAGGAATGCAAATCCTTGGTTAAATTCATTCCTAGCTGCATTATTATTTTAATTGCAATAGTATATATAATATATATTTTTAAATTTCCTTTTCAGATTGTTAATTACTGGTGTATAAAAAGAAAACTGATTTTGTCATACTAACCACTTATTCTGAGAATTTAATGAATTTGTTTATTACTTCCAGTAGCTTTCTTAATGACTTTTGTTGGAATTATTCTATACAGGATCAGGTCATCTGATCATCTGTTAGTAATGATAGTTATAGTTCATTTCAAATGTGGATGACATTTAGTTATTTTTATTGTCCAATTGTTGTGGTTACAACTTTTAGTACAATGATGTATAACATGGTGAAGGCAGGCATCCCTGTTTTTTCCTGATCTTATGGGGAAAGATTTCAGTCTTTCACCACTGAGTCTGATGTTAACTGTGTATTTTTCATAAATGCCATTAACCATGTTGAGAAAGTTATCTTCTGTTGGTAGTTTTCACTGTGTTTTTATTATGAAAAGATTTTTAAATTTGTCAATTCTTTTTTTTTCTCCATTAATCAGGATGATCATGTATTTCCCCCTTAATTCTATAAAAATGGAATATTATATTTATTCATTTTCTTATTTCATACCATCCATATATTTGGAATATTTTTTGTTTTGTTTTGTTTTATTGGTTGTTTTGTTTTTACATACATGCAATATAAATCACCCTTGGTAATGGTGTGCAATACTTTTAATATATAGTTGGATTTGCTTTTCTAGTATTTTTGCTAATTTTTTCATTTATATTCATAAGTGATATTGGCCTATAATGTTCATTTCATGTGATTTATTTATCTGGCTTTGGTGATTGGGTAATGATGGACTCATAGACTGAGTTAGGAAGTGATTCTTACTCTTTGATTTCTGGATGAATTTGAGAAGAATTGGTATTAATTCTTCTCTAAATTATTAGTGGAAGTCAGCAGTGACTCCCTCTGGTCTTGGGAATGTTTTTATTACTGATTCAATCTCTTTGTTTGTTATAAATTTGTAGGAATTTTCTATTTCTCTTGCTTCAAATTAGATAAGTTGCATATTTTGGGGAATTTGTAGATTGGATCTAGGTTTTGCTCTATGTATTGGTTTATTGTACCCACATATAATCCCTTTAATCTTGATAAGGTCAGTAGTAATATCCCTACTTTCATTCCTGTTTGTATTTTTGCGTCTTTCCTCTCCTTACTTTTGGTGTAAAACAACAAATATTTATTATGATCAGAATTCCTGGATTCAGGCAGGGGGCAGTGGGGACAGCTCATTCTAACTCCACAATGAATGGGGCCCCAGCTGGGTTGGCTCAAAAGCTAGGGATGAGTGTGATGGTTTGACTCTAGCCTTATATCTAGGATCTTAGTTTTTCTCCACATGGCATATGCTAGAAATGTAATGTCTAAGAGGATAGCTACACATACATGACTGTTGCCTAGGGAATGGTGTCTAAAGTGGCTGGAATAACCAGGAGTTGGCTAGCATCTCTCTATGTCCATGCAACATTCTCAGGGCATTTTTACTTTTTTCATAGTAGATGACATTTCCCCAGGACAAAAGTTGCAAGAACATGTTCCAAGACAACCAAGTGGAAGCTGCAAAATTTCATTTGACCTAGGTCATAAGTCCTAAAATCCCTTTTCTACATTGTTTTGATTAATCAAATCATTAAGGTTAACCCAGATTTAAGGGTAAGATAGGAATGGACAACCTCTTAATGGAGGAATGTCATGTGCATACATAGAGAAGACATTGATGTTGTCACCTTGGAAATGTCACCACAATGAGTATCTAGTTTTTTTACTCAAAAATAAATTTTGGGGGAAGCAGATGTGGCTCAAGTGATTGAGCTCCCACTTACCACATGGGAGGCCTGTGTTCAGTTCCCGGTGCCTCCTAAGGACATACAAACTGATGTGATGGGCTGGTGTGGTGAGCTACCACAACAGGATGATGAAACAAGAGACACAAGGAGGAAAAACATGGTGAGATACACAACAGAGCAGGTGACAGAAGTGGCTGAAGTGATTAGGCACCTCCTTCTCATATGGGAGGTCCTGGGTTCAGTTATTATGAGCATCAGCATGGGAAAAATGATTGGGAGGACATTTTGGAGGAAGGAGAGATGCAATATGAATCAATCATGCTGAAATTGTTTCTACAGTTGTCCAAAAAAAGGTTTCATAATTTCATGGGAGTCTAAGGCAACCAATTGGATTGTTAATAGAACCCTGAGAGGAAAAAGATTGAATGACTCTTCCAAAGAGCTCTAGTTGGGGAATAACTGGTGAGAAAACTAAGTTTGTGTAAGATGAGGTTTTCTCTGTACAGCTATTTTCCATATGAAAAGGCATTTGCCTTAATCCTGGGCCCTGGTTTATACTGTATCTGTGTCCATAACTTGCCATGGAAATACTTCCATTCTCTGACATATTTCAGAGATATTTATGATTGCGGCTGCAGTTCCATGGCCAAATCTTTGCAGCCACTGTTGAACAGTGTTAGTAACTCCTAAGCAAATCCCATGATTTTCAAACCCCATTAACTCCTCATTAGGGCCTTCATAAAAATCCATGGATATGAGATGTGGAAGACAGTGAAGTAGAATGATAAGTTGCCACAGGAGACAGAGCATCTACTCTTGTTATGTCTAGTTTGTGCATTCTTTGTCTCTTTCATAATCTGTTTCAACTGCAAAGCCTCCAAAACCTTGTATGCTTATATATGTAGACATACACTCATACATCCCCTAAATCTGTCTGTTGAGATGTAAAACAAGGCAGACACTGCCAACTAGCAATACATACAACTAGTACCAATATCTTACTTATAAATACCTTTATTCAATATAAAGAACCATAGAATCTTGTATAAATGTCTTTTTCGAGACCTAGAAATGAGCTTGTAGTCTTGTACTGCTGGAATGTAAAGAAGTATCTAAAAACATTTTCATAAGAAAATGCAAGCCAATCAGAAAGAGCTCTCAATATCCAAAGCTGGAACTATTTGAATAAAATAAATAATTCAGTATTATCTCTTAACTTAAAATATAAAATAAATATCCATGAACCAATACTAATACAAATAATTAAATAATTGAAATCATTATGGAGCTGGGAGAGAAAATCTCTCCTACAGAATAATTCCAATTAGTTTATGTAGACACTGAAATGAAGTATCATGAAATTTAAATCATTAAAGTTAATCATCTCTCTCTCATGATTGTTGGCACTGTTGAAAGACTTGATTCCAAAGAGAGGAATACAGAAAGGAGAAAATAAATGCTTTCCCTATGGAGAATCCCAACAAACACTAGCTCTGCTACTTAATCAAAGCCAATCTCACCGTGATATATCATGTTGATATTACATACCATTGATGTAATGTGACAAAATGGCACTTTACATTTGTGCCTTTCCTCTCTAAAACCTATAAACCTAATATAATCATTAGAAAAACACCAAAAATTAACAACTGACTAGAATTATACAAAAATATTTGATCAACATTTCAAATCAGTCAGGGTCATCAAACAAGGAAAACTTGAGAGAATGTCACAAACTATGGGAAACATGTAATGATATGCAATATGATATCCTATGTGGAATCATGGAACAAATAAAGAACATTATGTAATAATTAGTGGAAATGAGTAAAGTGTGGAATTTAGTTAATTGTAAATACAAATAATATTTTCTTAGTTCTGTCACATAAGCCATAGGAGCATACAATGACAATAGGTGATTCAGGTCAAGGGTATTCAAGAATATTATGCACTAACTTTGCAATTCTTCTGGGAATATGAAACTGTTTTAAGATTAATGTTATAATTTACAAACAAAACCAACAAAATTTATGGGACGAGTGTAAGGCAATTGTACAGGAGGAAATATGGAGTATTCAATGAGGACCAATTGCATAATGTTGCAAATTAAGAAGATAGAAAAATATAACTTCTTGAACTAAAAAATCTTGAAAAAAAGAAAATAATATAGATAATAGCAGATATGTGTGAAGTATAAAAAACATTTTACAAATATAACATTGGTAAAACACTTTTATATCAATAAATCTTGTATTTAATTAATCACTACCAAGAGTAATTAGGAAAGACAAAAAGTGACAACAGCACAGAGGTAGCTAAAAAAAATATGACATCACATTTACTAGAATTATTTTCTGGAAATCAGAAATAAAATGATGATATCCAAAAGTGCAAGAAGTAACATACTCCTACTTCACAAAGAGGAATATGTGATAAAGTAATATGAGGAAAATACTACATTCCAAAGTAATCAAGGGCATTCACATTGTTAGGGTGGAATAATATTTTATCTTATTGTATTGGTGTATGTCTTCATTTTCTAGAGCTACTATGAAAATACAACATAAATGGTTGGTTTAAGCAATCAGAATTTATTTTCTCACAGTTGTGGAAGTTAGAAGTTCAAAATAAAGGCCTCTATAGGCCATGCTTTCTCCCAGAGTCTATAGAATTCTGGTGCTGCCCTGCCAGTATTCTTAGGATTCCCTGGCTTCCACTTCTGTCCCTTTCACATGGCAATCTAACTCATTTTCTGCCTTCTTCTGATTCCTGGCTTCCATTGACTTGTGACTTCTCCTCGGTTATCGTGTCCTAATTTCCTTTGCTTATAAAGATGCCAGTGATATAGATTAAGTGCCACCATCATTCAAATTGACTTTATTGACATGAAATACACATATATCCTATTCACAATGAGTCCACACCTTAACTACTAATAACATCTTCAAAGATTCTATTTATGAAAATATGCACAACCACAGAAACACAGTTTAAGGATTGAATATGTCTTCTTAGTAGTACATGTTTCAGTCCCAGCCTTCTCTCCAGACTGCAAAATATCAGGTTCTTGCAATATGCAAAATGTATTTAATCCACCCCAATGTCCTCAAAGCCTTAAGCTGTTTTGGTAACAATTTTAAGCCCAAAGTCTTATCAAAATCAATTATGGGGAGGTGTCTTCTGGGGAAAATGATGGAATAGAGAGCTACAGTTCACATTCCTCATCCAGCTAGTAGACAGGGAGAAACAATCTGAAAAAACATTCTGTGTCTCCGGAGACCAGGGCAGCATTGTAGAACTTCCAGCAAAGAGCAAGACAGAGAGACTGAGAATATGTGACAGAAAAACTGTGAGTGAATTGCTCAGTGACAGTGGTTCTGCACACATTACCCACCCTGGAGGCTTGCTTCTTGAGTGGCCCATGATTGGCTGCCACAGATAGAAAGGATGTGAAGATCTTCCTCTCTGGGAACATGGAGGAACATGATCAAGCACTGAGCATTGCCTATGACCAGCAAATTTGGACTGCTGGTTCCCAGCTGTGCATCATGGTTCTAGTGTGCCTTGAACAGGAATTCCCACAGCCATTGTTTCAATACCACCCTTTATTGCTACCTCACTCAGGTCCTATCCAAGTGTCATCATGCAAGGCTGTGCTCTTCCAGGTGTGTGTCCAGCTTAGTGCCACTAGGCCTTGTGGTTGAGAGAAGATGTACAGATTTCAGTCCAAGTCCAGTTCCAGGGAACAAGTAAGGCAAGTGAGCCCAGCCCCTCCTGAGGAAGATACCCACCTGAAAGCCCAGAAATGAGGTTTCAGACCCACCATGACCCACATTTCCTCTTCTCATTTCTCTGGACAATGCAGCCCTTTCCACATAGGTGATAACTCACAAAGAACTCCCAGGGTTCCTGACAACAGACAAGTTTCTGACAACCCCATGAGTCATCTGCTCCCAATGAAAATTGGGGGGGCTTTTCCCAGTCCTTCAGGTTAGCTGTCCCCATCAGGATCAGCCTGATGTGAGTTTGGATCATGTACAGACTTAATAAGTGCAGGAGCCCCATTCTTGATGGAGAGAACAAGATGAGGCACCTGGATAATGCACCTGGGATCATGACAGATTGTCCCCTCTTCTGCTTCTTTCCCCTGAGGTCATGGGGCTCAACATGATGGTAGGAAGCTAAGCCTGAGAACCAAAATCTCTGAATAGCTTATTAGAGGAGGGATGCACATGTTCACATGCTGGGAAAAGAAAGTGGGTGCTTTAATTTTCAATTCAGATGAAATTATTCTGCCATAAAATAAAAGGTGGTATTGAAACAATGGCTGTGGGGATCCCTGTTCAAGGCAGGCTAGAACCATGATTCACAGCTGGGAACCAGCAGTCCAAATTTGCTGATCATAAACAATTATGCATATTCAGCTTATATTGTTGTTGCTGTTATTATTATTATTATTATTATTATTATTATTATTATTATATTTTGTCTGGGCACAGCCAGGAGAGAAAATTAGTTCCACAAAATTAACTGCACAGTGTCAAAGTGTTAGTTGAATCAAAGTTTGCTCATACTTCCAATTAAATCCAGTGGAACAAAATGAACACTAATTCACATATGCTTGAATGCATTATAATATAATTAATAATAGCATTGCAGATACATTTTCTGTGTTCAAAACTTGGAAACATCATGCCACTACTTAGAATAGATACAGTGGAGAATCCTGAGGGGATACATACTATTAAGCAAGAAGAGGAAACCCTGTATAATTACAGGAATCCCATGATTCCCAAAATCTTCCTTGTCCCTGAGACTGGCATTTGTCCCTACTCTGGGTATGTTTCAAGTGTCCCCATGCACAGCCCCATCCTGCATGGGGAGGTTTGTGTCTGGGCTCACAATGACTTCCCCTCATTGTGTTTCCTGCACAGTAGTTAATGGCCATGGCCTCAGCTATCATTGAGCCCAATCTGCAGAGAGAAATGGTTCTTGGACATGTCTCTGTAAGTGGTGATTCAGATCCTGAAGGTAGGGGCATTGTATAAGCCTCACTGCCACATAGTCATGCATACCCTTCCTCAGAGGCTGATGGATCCAGTGGCAGCAGTAATCACTGGTTGTGATGGAGATACCATAGACAGTGCAGGTGAGAGACAGAATCTGGAAAGGCTTCACCAGTCCTGGGCCTGACTCCTGCAGCTGCACCTGGGACAGGACACCTGAGGGCAAGGAGAACCACAATGGGTCCTGTGCTCAGATGCATCATCCCCATTACCTTCATGTCTGAATTCTGAGACACTTATATCTGGGAGCTGCCACCAGAAAGAAGGAGGACCAGAAGGGTTTAAGGCCCCTGTGGATGAGGGTCAGGACTTTTGGACAATATTTTTCTGGTTGAAAGATATCCTAAATATAAGTCTATGTGAGCTGTCATTTAATCTGTTGGACTAATTGGTGATTTGCATGTCGGAATGACCTGTGTATGTAAAGGTCCAAGGGGCCGGGAGAGTTCCCTGGACGCTTGGTGCTCTGAGGCTCTTTTGGGAGAAGGGTGCTTGCTAAATCCTAGAAGGAAATATTCCCCTGCCTGGGACTCCACTTTTCCAAGGACAGGGTTTTCTTTTTCCATGAAACTTGCCAGTGGAGCTGGTAAGTGAGCTGGATGCAGAGAAAGTACAAGCATGACTTCATGAATATAGTCTATGTTCCTCTACTGTAATGGTTATACATATCATGCATAACAATTCCAATGCCCCCAAAATGCCCCAATGTTATTCTTCTCCCTCCCTCCCCTCAGAATTTCTGGTGGCTACTGCTTTTATATCAATGATATTATTCCATTTCTAGAATAATAATAAATCTATAATAGAGTAAAATGAATCTACTTTAGTCCATTGGGTGATGGTATCCCTGTCCCAACACTGCATTGGGGTCCATGGGTCAGAGGATTTGAACTTTTTAGTTCTCAAGTCTTCAAATATCAGTTCAGTAAAATGAAAAACCATTGCAATGAAAATAATTAAGAAAATAATTTTTACTAAATGAAAAGTCATGCCACAAATAAAGAGAAAGTATTTATGAAACTCATTTATGATAAAGAGCTTATACCCAAAATAAAGTACACTTTGCTTCAGTAAAGGATGACAATTTTTATGACTACTTTTTAAAAATTCAGTAACAATTTAAAGCGCATTTTAACAATGAATATTTATGAATGCCTAATAAGGTTAGGAACAGAGAATGAACCACTTCTGAAAGGAAAGAAATGCAAATTATCACCACAATGGGCTAACACCTCTCAATAACTTAAATAATTTAAATGGCTATAATAAAATATTTAAAGATGATAAAAATGACAGTAAAAAGGTAGAGAGTAAGTGATAATATAATACACCAACAATATTTTGCAAACAGGTAACTAAAGCAGATATGTGGGCAAAATTTATATATTTCAAATATTATAATATAAATAAGAGATGGAAAGCAAAGACATAACAGCATGTCCACCAGAAGAAGGCATGAAAAGAAGAAGAAAATGTACAAAAATAAGTAGATGGAATAAAATAAAGATTGGATTAGAAATAAAGGCAAGAAATAGTTTAATGACACAATTAAAATTGGAAAATAACTTTCTATAATGATCAACAGAATCTAAAGAATACAAATTATCAGTATTGTGATTGAAATCAGATTATAACCAGTAGATCTTACAGACAAGGAAAATGATGAGGAGATAACACTATATAAAATATGTGCCAACAGACTGCATAATTAAGTGGAATCCAAAAATTCCTTAGAAGTCAGGCAGTACAGTGCTTACAATTGCAATGACAATGTTTCCCAAACTAATACATAATTGAATTCTTCATGCAGA
>JAQZBX010099068.1:0-11506 GCA_029593785.1 Cabassous unicinctus
GTTTGTATTATTTTTGGGTTTTTTTTTGTGGTTTTTTTTATATTGCTCTTTTTTTTACAATACTTTTTTTTTTAAGATTTATTTATTTTTATTTTTCTCCCCCCTCCCCCGATCCTGGAACCTTCCGGAGTGGGAGAGAGGCACTCAATCTCTTGAGCCACCTCAGCTCCCTGGTCTGCTGCGTCTCTTACTGTCTCTCCTCTGTGTCTCTTTTTGTTGCGTCATCTTGCTGCGCCAGCTCTCTGCGCGGGCCAGCACTCTGCATGGACCAGCTCTGCGCACAGGCCAGCTTGCTTTTCACCAGGAGGCCCCGGGAATCGAACCCTGGACCTGCCATGTGGTAGCTGGGAGCCCAATCGCTTAAGCCACATCCACTTCCCTGTATTATTTTTGTAAACAGTCCTGTAAGTTTGAAAGTATTTCAAATTAAAAAGTTAAAAAAAAGTAACTCAGTGTTCTGGTTCTAGATCCAGACAATGTTAGTGAAAATAAACTAACAAGACTATAATTAATAAGCAAGATTCAGTAGAGAAGTAATACAATATAGTGTAAAATAAATATAGGTGTTCTAATTAGGAAGAATTAGTGTGACTTCCCAGGTCTGCCACTTATTAGTTGTATGACCTTGGGCAAGACACTTAATAACTTTAAGACTCATTTTCTCACCAACAAAAGGGGATAATACCATATTTCACAGAATCTAATCTTGCATACATTGTAAGACCCATCATTCTTTCATGTACCATTAAGAAAGATTTTTTTGAAACTCTGCCAATTAGACACAATGTCTTCTAATATAGAATTTTTATTTCCTACTTATTCAAAGAGCTCGTTTAAATAGACAGATTTTTATTATATATCATCCTAATGCATAGATAAAAGGAAAAATCTAAGCAAAATAAATCACTTAATGTATTCCTAAAATTTCACATATTGAGACTCTTCCGAATCTCCTTTTGATCAAAGTCATCAATGTCCCCTGTTATTTACACATTATTGGCCTGTGAGTCATCAAGAACATTGACAATGGTTATTTCTTTTTTTAAAAAAGTATCCACTGTTGTCTCTGGGATTTTCTTTCAGGTTATCCTTTGATTCTGACACTTTCATGACACCAGGAAGAGCAGCGAGGTTTGCTCACGAGCAGGCAATGGCAACTGGGTTCTGACTGCGGCCCAGCGGGCGGTCACTGCAACATCATCTGCTGCAGGATGCATCCTGATTTCAGGGGTGTAATTGTGAAAAAATGGGCACCTCGGAACTGTGAAATCTGGATAATACTTCATTTCATAAAACTACTGTGACGATTAATAAGAATATACATAAAAGGGGTTAATCAGGTAATACGTAAATAAGCAGCAGCTTTTATATTACAGGAAATGGGAAAATGCACCACTTCTGATTTTGAATCCCCACCATGGTCCTGGGATGCTCATAAATACGGAATTAAGATGTTGAAAACTCTATGTATTGTAACTGTCGTATTTAAAGATTGGCCAATTGCACGTGATGGACTTTGCAAGTCTGAGCAAATATTGCCAAACAGGAGACTCATTCCAACTGATGGAATGAATGCCCCTTCCAGAAAACACGAACAAAAAACCCTGTGACTATTCCCATGAAATGAAGGCCCGGCGAGCTCATCAGAGTATGACCCTCTTTCTCTGCCTGCTTTCCACGCCCCTGCCCTCCTGAGTACCTGTCTCCCACCACCGCTGCCATGTCACCTGCATAGCCATTTCAGGAAAATGGCAGAGAAGGTGGCTCAATTAAAATATTAAAACCTCTTTCAAAAGAAAACTAAAAAAAAAAAAAGTTGAAAAAAATATAAAAAAACAAATAAAAAAAGGAAAACAACACACAAAAAAAAAGATTAAAAAAAAAACCTCTTTCAAGGTTACATGGAAAATAGTAAGGATTACTTGAGATTTTTTTCAAAGAAAAAAGCCAACATCACCATGAGGACACTGGCAGGACAATATTAAATAGAACAAAGTTTCTCGACCTTGCACTATTGACACATGGGACCAAATAAATCTCTGTCGCGGGGCCTGTCCTGGGCATTGAAAGACGTTTTAGAAGTATCACTAGCCTCTCCCCACTAACTGCCAGTAGCAACCCCGTCCCACCTGGCCCCACTCTACCCCCAAGTTATGACAATCAAAACTGTCTCTAGATATTGCCAAATGTCCACAGAGGGTGGGGAGGCAAATTTTTCCCTGTTTAAGAACCACTGACATAGGGCAATACCAACAAAGTTCACGGATCATTGTGAGATACCAAGGGCCCAAAAGGCTCTGAGAGGAGGGGACTAGTTCAGGCAGGAATAATTCTCAGGAGCAGCGGTTGCTTCTATCAGCCGTCAGCTCAGAGCCAGCTAGTGCACGCAGTCTCTCTCTGATATTGAGAGCGAGCAGAGAGCAGCCTCTAAGACAGACTTGATAATCTCTGCTTGGGCATTTTCTTATACACTCAAAGATAATTCACCTAGCTCCTGGTTCCTTCTATACCCAGCAAATGCACATTTATCAGCGCAGAGAGGGACATCTAGCAGAGCCAAGTTTAACAGTGGTGTATCTGAAGCCTCCTCTATTCCCAGAATTTTATTAGCTAGTCGTGAATGTCTGTTCTGAGAACTCGGTAATAAGAAAAGCACCTTCTTTGGTACCTCACTGTTGTGAGGTGATGAGTAGACACATCCGAATCTTTACTTAAAGAAAGTAACATTTGAACATCAAAAAACCTGTGTTGTTACAAACCTGAGTGTGTTTAAGTATTACCCTACAGTGCTTGTTAAAAATGCAGGTGTCTGGTACCACCAGCAATTCTGGTTCAGTAGGTCTGTGTGGGCCCAGGAATCTTTGTTCTGAGCAAGCAATCCAGAAGATTCTAATCTTCAGATCATCCTCTGAGAAATACTGGTTTATAAAGGAGATAAAATATGAGGATGCACTGAGACGAGTTAGAAATATAGGATTTGCCAGAAATGTCAGAATACAACTTACCTCAATGAACTCAAGTTCAAAAATTGGTTCATGGGAAGAGCTCCAGAAAATAATAGGACACAGTACCAAAACTCCAGAAATGGTGCTAGATTTGGTCAAAGAGGAAGACAATTGGCAGGCTTGGGCCCCTGTTTGATGCAACTCTGGGTGGAGGTATGAAAGATTAGTGAAGGGAAGGGATTCCTTACACTATAAATCACCGTGTGAGGAAAGTGGGTAATTGCTTGGTATTTGGGTAATTATGTATGCAAATTAGAAGAGCATATATATGAGCCAAACAAAACTCAGACAATTATTAACACACCCTAGAGCCACCATGCCAGTCATACCATCATTTTCAGCTGCCGAGATGTAAGTACCAGTAATTACATGGTTTCCAATTGTTTGATGCTCTGACAGTCATGTGTAGAAGGGAGAATATTTTAATTTGGAGGTTATTTTGTGCTTGAATGAGGACAAATTATGATGGAGTCTTTTCCAGTTGACTCCATATTCTCCCACACTAAAAAACACAAGACTTTTAATAAATATAGGCTGAAGTAAGTTTAAAAAATAATTCTAATTCTCAATTGAGAATTACATAAATTATCAATTATAGGAAAAAGTTTCATATACAGGTGAGTCTTGAGCTGAGCCTTTAGTATGTAATTTCCTGCCTTCAGGAGCCTTAAAATCAAGGAGTTTACTCTGTTAATATTACTTTATTACCAGCAGAGAATTCTAGAATTCTATCTTTCAGTTCTTCCAGCTCTTCAGGGCATGTAAGTAACAAGCAGAGGATAAAGGGAACAAATAGAAACGAGACTGTTCCTCCCTTTCTCTAACAACTTACACTGGATAGTGATATTTTCACTATTAATATGTGATATTTGTATCATACGTATCAGTCGATTGCTGGAACAGCTGGTGTGTTCTGTTTGTTCTCAGATTCATATTTCAAAGAATTTCCTGAGAAGAGCCTCTGTCTGTTTGTTTTATCTCCTAATCTCTTGTATTTTCTGCTGAGACTCAGTGGATGATTTCCAGGTCACCCTGATGAAAAGCCCATCATTTAAGGTCTTTGTAGTCTGTGAAGGTAAATGGAAATGGCCGCAATGGTTTGTAAATTTTAAAAAATCTGTAAAGGCGTAAGAAAATTGAACCTGGAGCAGAGAGCAGAGAGTAAGAGTTTAATAAGGTAAAAATATTAAGATGTAGTTCCTGTTTCACGGAGCTTTCCACCTAGTAGGAGGAGAGATGTAAACAGAAAGCGCGATGGGGAGAGCTGTGTGCTGTGATGAAAGCTGGGTGGGCAGAGGCAGGCTTGAGGGAGCTTGTAGTCAGGTAGGGGGAGGGGGTGGGAACGCTCCTGGGCAAGGTGAGTCTTGGGCTGAGTTTTTATTACGAAACTCTCTCAGCCTTGAGGAGGGTTAAAATCAAGGAGTTTACTATTCCACTGCAGAGTCAAAATTAAAACTCTATGAAAAAATTAATGACTAGCTTAGTATTAAGTTGTGTGTGACTGATTAACAGATTCAACAAGCTTTCGGTGAAGCAGGGCAAGGTGGGTGGAGCAGGCACAGAGGACTTTATAAGGCAGTACAGCTGACCTGGGCCTGAGGATGGGCAGGATTTAGAAAAGGACAGTGGGGGAGGCTGGAAAGCACAAGGCAGGGGCCACCAGGAGACCGCCGCCTGGATTGCCAGACTGGGAACTAACAGAAAGGAGCAGTGAAGGGATTTAACAGGATCAGGCCGTGGTGAGGCTTAACAGTCAAGTCGTTTGGGGATTTGCCGTAGAAGGTGATGTCCCAGAATCCAGGTTCTCTGAATCCAAATCACTCTAATACAGGCTTTCTCAACCTCAGCAATACTGACATTTGGACCAGAAAATTCTTTTTTGGGGGAGCTGTCTTGTCATTGGAGGATGCTTAGCAGCATCCCTGGCCTCTACCCACTAGTTGCCAGTGACAACCTTCCTGACAATTAAAAATGTCTGCAGACATTATCAAACGTGCCCTGGGGTGGGGATGGGGGCAGCATTGCCTTGGGCTGAGAACCACTGCTCTAACATATCATGTAGTCTAATTTTAATAAACTTAATAAATAAGCACACCATCTCCTCCTATGCGCCACCTAGGCAGCTATTTCCCATTACTCCCATGTGTAAACCTCAGGCCAGTGCTGCTCAGACACTGAGACTTTGTGAGATAAGAACCCAAACTGCACGGTCACTGCTTCTGTGATCAATTCATTTTGGAAACCATAGCTAAAATTCATTAGCAGCGAAAGAGCCTCTATCTTGAAGCCTCCTTTCGAGGTGCTTCTACCATCACACCACTCGTCCATCTGGAACTCTGGGGATGATTGGTTCAATACTCTTCTCCCAGAATTTTTTTCCTACCACCTAAGACCCTGCTCCCAACCACTGTGCTCTTGCCCCTGCAGAATGTCCCTCTGTCCACTAACCTCTCAGGCCCTTCCAAATCATTCCCATCCAACTCAGTGCTAGCCAAGTCAGCCCCCTTTCCATATCCCATTTATTATATTATGACCTCTGAAATTCCTATTAACTTTATCAAAATTCCCTGTACATGAACACTTCTTCCTTTGAGTGTTCTATCCTCCTTTAGCCAAAAATTGACATAGCCTCCATGGCCCCAAGTTCCTCCTTGCCCACAGGTGGGGGCTACTTTTTATGTCTCCTTCCTCCCTTTGACCCCTGGAGGCTCCAGGGCCCTCAGGTATTGACGTTCTCCTTTACTACCACATCCACTTCCAGGCCACTTTTCTGACCATTTTTCTTCATTATCTGCTTCTTCAAAACTCATCTCCTTGACATTCCCATTGTCGTCCATCCATTATCTATAAACCAGAACACTTGCTCATAGAAAAGGAGTTGGAGTCCAGACCTCCTCACTGGGAAAATCTCTCTGAGTTCTAATTTGCAATTATAGACACAGATAAATACAGAATACACCAAGAAGTTGGGTAGGGTAATGAGGGGGGGATGAATAGAAAGGGAAATAGGTTTTCTTTAATCAGCAAAAATATTCAGCCTCCCCCACCCCAATTAAATGTAGCAAAAATAACTGCATATCTAAAATTGGCTGCCATCAGAACATCTTCTTTTCTGCCCTGGACCCCTAGATACATCTCAAGTGTATTTATACTTCGGTAGCATAGCCCTGTTATGCTCTCCAGACATCATTCCAGCTCTTCCCTCAGCTCTCTGACATCTGCCCTTGCTCCCCCTAGAAACAGCTTTTCGTTCTTCCAGTTGAATTCATAAGGAAGCCTTGCTCTTTATGGTTATTAGGTGGTTATTAAGATCTGCTCTCCACCCAGAGGTGGAGATGATATTTGTTCCGGCATTCAGAGCCAAGTGGAAAAACAGACTATAAATCAGAAGAGATAGCTGTTCCTTGCAAGTGTTTACAGATCCTTTGGCTTAATCCTGTTGTGCTGCACTAAACCTAACCTCCAAATTTTGAGAAGATTGAGTTAATAAGGACATTGCGCTTGATGCGTTGACTTTACATTTGGACTGGAATGGGGATAGGGAGTTTATCATTTTATCAAAGTGGGAAAAACAGTGAAATGTGATTTTAACCCAACCTGGGAAATTTCATATGATTTGCACAGTGTTTTCAGTAGGCACCGGGATGCTATTTTCTTTTCTCTTCCTACTAAGACCTTAGAATCAGCTTTATGTTTAAGACAGTTTTAATGAAGGGGGAGGACAGTCAATCCAGAAAAAACCCCTCTGGTCCAGGTAACCTGCCTTTCTGGAAAATTCCTGGATAACATAAATCTGCATAGAACACAATCTTTTAAAAAGAGAAGTGTAGGTGATGGAGGGCAAATAAGTGCTTAAAGTGACCAAAGAAGGAATTTGGAAGAAATTAAAACAAAAAAATAAAATAAAATAAAAAACTAGAAGAGAGAGCTAAAGAGCAGCCCTACCACAGTGCCTGGCATGTGGCGGGCACTCAATAAATATTTGTTGAATAAATGAGTGAGCAAAAATAACCGTAAATGAATTAATATAGCCCAGAATGAACGGCTGGATGCAGAATGCAAGAAGTCGTGTTTCAAGTGAGTGAAATAGGCATGGCAATTTAATAAACCATGAGGGAAAGCACTTTAAATGGTTCCGGTGTCAAAAAAGAAAAGCAACCACAATGGAAGTAGACAGAATTGCTATAAGGAGGAATTTTTAAAGAGTAAATACCATCAAATACTAGAGGTAATATAAAAATCACCAATAAACTTATTTCTGTAAAAACACTTTAAAGTTCTCCAAGAGCCTTCATTAACTTAAAAAAATTCAGCCAGATTGTGAAATCTTCTACAGAGATCTTTCAGTAACTATATAAAAGTCTTTATCAAAATATGCATACATATGGAAAAGAACTTTAACATTAGTGTTCAAATATGGAAACAGTTCTTGGATTAGGATGGTAGGGTTATAAATGTCTTCCTCCTTTTACCAAAAATGCCTTGGTGTCAACATGCCATATTTTCAATTAAAAACAATTTTAATCCTTATGTCACAAATGATTTGAGGTGCGTTCTGCCAAGAAGCAAGATTCCCTCCAGGCTGGAGGCAAGGACAGAAGAGGTGACATGTGGAAACCCTTTCATACCCCAGAAGCCAGCTGGGCATGAGGTGGAAGCCAGGCAGAATCTAATGTAACCGGCCACACTGCTGGGGAGGACACACAGTCACACAGACGCTCTCTCTCATGCATACATTATTTCATGTGGTCTTCCTACATACTAAACACTTCACGTGCATCATCTCATTTAATTCAACCACCACGAGGTGCATCCCTGTCTTAGTCTGGCAGACTGCACTGACAAACACCACATAATGGGCTTTGGCTTAACAACAGGAATTTATTGGCTCATGGTTTTGAGGTCAGAAGAAGTCCAAAATCAAGATATCGGCGAGGTTTGCTTTCTCCCAGAATCTGTAGCGATCTGGTGCCGGCTACCAGCCATCTTTGGGGTTCCACAGCTTGTGTCTCTGTCTCTTGTCACATGGCGATGTCCCTCCTTTCATGGGCTCTTCTGTCCCCACCTCTTCCAGTGTGGCCTTCTCCCAGCTTCTTCAATTTATAAGGCCTCCAGGACCATGGATCAACAAGACCCACTCTCATTCAGTTGGGCCACATCTTAACAAAGTAACACCTTCAAGAGGTCCTACTTACAATGGATTCAGACCTAACAGGAATGTGGATTAAGATTAAGAACACGTCTATCTCAGGGTACATAATTCGATCCACACAGTACAATTATAACACTCATTTCACAGATGCGGAGGTGAAATAGCTGCCCGAGGTCACATGGCAGTAAATTGTGTGGCCAGAGTTTGAACCCAGAACTCCTGACTCCAAGCCCACGGCTTTCCAATAAGACCTAAACTCCCTTGCCTTGGACTAACATGCTCATGCTTTCAGGCCTCTGCTCACTTCCCCGAGCTGCTTTTATGTTCCTGCTCCCCATATTTACCACGGTCCAGTAACAGCTCCCAGACTACGCCGCTCTCTCCTGCCTCAGTGTGTTTGCACCTGCCTCTGCTCAGAGAGCCCTTCTCCTGTTTCTTACCAAGGCTGTGTCCTCACATCCTTCAGGTCTCCACTTCTGTGTCACCTTATGGTAGCGTCTTTGACCACCCTATCACATTATCCTGTTAATTTTCTTCATAGCAATTACCACGATTTGTAAATCGTTTATTTATTTACATACGCATTGTCTGTCTCTTCCTTAGGGAATGCAAACTCTATGAGGACAGGGACCTTGTTTGTCTTTGTACCTCTGTGTTTCCAGCATCTGGCCCAAGACCTGACACAAGACAGGTTGAACAAATACTAAATGCTTTAACCACTAAGCCGTGTTATCTGGGGCAGGAAACACAATGGATTATTAATTGCATGAAGATGGCATAGGTTCAAAAGATTTTATAAACAGCACATAAGTCCATTTTTCACTTGTATTTTATTTAATCTGAAGCTGCTTAGAGGAAATATGTACATTTATTCTCCCAGTTATCACGTTTGGCATCTTATCCTTCAGCGCTCAGCCAAACGGTGCCTTGTCACAGTGTCTTCCCTGACCACTCTTGCTGGAGTCCTGCCACCCTTAGCCCTACCTGTTTCTTTGGTTCATAGCACTCACCATACTCTAAGTTTATGTTGATTGTTTGCTAATTAGTGTTCATCTCTGCCTATTAAAGTATAATATTTTTGAGGGCAGGAACTTATTTTCTTGATCACCACTGTATATACAATATCTAGAACATTTCCCAGCACGTGGTGGACACTCCATAAATATTTGTTGAATGAATCAATAGACTGGACAGGTATATGTATTCTCTTTTTAATTCTAATAGTTTTAAGTGGATTCCTTTGTTTTTTTTTCTCTAGATAATCATCATCTATGATCAATTTTCTCTTTTCTGAGAGTTATAACTCATTAGTTTTTGCTTCTTAATTACATCGACTAGAACTACCAGAACAATGCAAGTATCTTTGATTTGTTTTTTTTTACTTAATTGGTTCCCCATTAATTATGAAATTGGTATTATCTGGGACATTCTTTACCAAGCCAAAGAAGCATCCCTCTAATTCTAGGTTACTAAGGATTTTTTTTTCTCTCTTTTTTTTTTTTTGGAGGTACTGGGGATTGAATCCAGGACCTCATACTTGGGAAGCAGGCACTCAACCACTGAGCTACATCTGCTCCCCAGTGCTTACTAAGGACTTTTTTTTCCTTCTTTTTTGTTTTTAGGAGGCACCGGGGTATCAAACCCGGGACCTCCCATGTGGGAAGCAAGCACATCCACTCTCCCTTACTAAGGATTTTAAATTTAGTTTAGTTTAGCTTGGTTTTTAACAAAAAAAATGATCTTGAATTTTATCAAAGAACTTTTGGGTATCTATTGAGATGATCACAGGGTTTTCTTCCTTTGACCTTCTGACAAGGTAAATTATATTAATATAAAATATTCTTCCATTTCTGGAATAAACTTGTCTTAGTCATTTAATATATGCTGTCTTTGATATGCTGGTACTTTTCTTAGGATATTTTTCTACATCTATGGTCACAATGGAAATTGTACTTTGTTTTCTTTAATATAATGCCATATATTTATGTATATATCAGGCTATAAATAAAAATACAAAAAGTAGAAAGAATTAGTGGTTGGATTATAAATAAGTAATACTTTGACTCGCTCTTTTCTATATTTTCACATTTCTATATAATGGTGATTACTAGAAGTAACAACCGTTCCTTTGGCCTCCTTTTTCTATGAGGATAACTGCTTAACCTCTCTGCCCAATCCATAGCCCTTCTCAGGGTTGATGGAAGACTAAGTTATCTGATTGGGTATGCAATTCCTTGATCCACGTTTTTGCCTGGCTCGGACTAATCTACTAGAAGCTTGAAGCACTTGATGGCATTCTCCCTTCCACCCTCCCGTTACCACAGACCCAAGTCTCCCCCTGGGTGCTCTGTCCCAGGCTCCAAACGGAAGCCCGTTTGGCTGCAGAACTAAGCCACATTCTTTAATTCAACTTTACCAGTAATGACACTGAGATTTTGATCTCCATCTGTCTGACTCCTATGTTTTATTTTTCAACTTTCCTCAAACTTCAATAAATAGGTATTACTTTTGTAGTCAAAGAAAATATTACTTTAAAAACGTGGGCTGCTCTGTGTGAAAATACTATTAATAGCTACCATTAATTGAGCATCATCTATGCGATGAACTTGTTAATTGCTTTACACGCATCATGTCATTGAATTTTTACAGTCATCTTATGACACTGGTTTTAGTCTCGTCCTCATTGTAGAGGTTAAAAAAAAAGACCTAAGATTTAGAGAGTTTCAGCTGCTGTTCTTCATGGAATCCTTATTCCATAATTGTGGATTCAAGGTTCTGAACTCAGCCGGCTCTCTCCGTCCACCCTTTGGTGTGGTCATCTCACACAGTCTCAGGGTATTGATAAGCATCTTTAAGCAGATAACTTCCAAATCTACTTCTCCATCCCTGTTTCAAGAACTCCAGTCTCACATTTTTCACTTTTGCTGGGCATCTCCATGTGGATGAATTGTAGGTACCTCCAACTCCACACCACTAAAGGTGAACTCAGGATCTCTCACAAATTTTATGTTTCTCCTATCATCATCAAATACGCCTCCTCAGTTCAGCTACTTCTCTTGACCCCTTGCATCATCCTTGTGACTTCTTTCTTAAGCCTCATGTCTAAAGAGTTACCAAGTCTAGCCGATATCTTTGGGCACCAGCCCTCTTCTCTATTCCCAGTTCCACTTTCTTAGTTCAGGTCCTCTTTGCCTTTTCTCCTGCATCGGCCTTCTACCATTTTCACGCAACTCATCCTGTCTACTGCTACCAGAGTAATCCTCCCAAAGTTCAGTTTCAACTCTAACACTGCCTATGTCCTACCCTCTAGGCCAGCATTTCTCAGCCTTTTTTTCTTAAGGAGTTTTTT
>JAQZBX010099069.1:0-11477 GCA_029593785.1 Cabassous unicinctus
CTTCTTTTTAATTGTTTTAATGTTACATAAATGTATCTTGGTTGCAACTTCTCAAATATGAAGGCCCAGTTCTCAAAAGCTGTATTTAAGGCTAAAACAGCCTGTGGCTCATTTAGAGACACTAAATTAAAGAAAGATATCAGATATGTGATCCCAAAAGACACCCCACAATTAAAAAAGCAATAGCCAGGTTTAGCTTTGGAGGGCCCTGGCAAACAAAAAAATGGTACCAGACTGTTTCTTATAATCTAGCCTAGCTGGCATATAGTTCCTTTCTATCTTCCCCCTCCTTTTTTCCTTTTTTTCTTCTTTCCTTCTTAGTTTGCTAAAGGGCTACCAATGTAAAATACCAGAAATGGGTTAGCTATTATAACAGGGATTTTATTTGGGATAAAAGCTTACAGTTCCAAAGCCATGAAATGTCTAAACAAATGTACCATCAGAGATACTTTCTCACCAAAGTCAGCTACTGGTGATCAGGCATATGGCAGGGCTTGTCTCTCCTTCAGCTGCTCCATAGACCCAGCCCTTCAGGAGCCTCTTTCCATGCCTGGTATCCTGTGCTTTGGTGATTCCAGATTCTGGAAACTCTTTCAATCTCTCAGAAATTCTCTTCCTTTCTGCAGCTGTAGGCAAATCTGGAGTCTTCCCTCTACTTTCTCCTTTGTTTCTCTTGGCAATATAAAAATTGCAACTTCCTTTTTCTGTATCTCTCTCTGCATGTCTCCATTTATATAAGACCCAGCAGGAGGGCACAGAATCAACTTGAGTCATACCTCAATGATGTAGTCCAATCAAAAGGGTCTGACACCCATAGGAATGAATTAGTTCAAAAACAAAATCTTTTTCTTTTTTGGATTCATAAAATAACTTAAAACTATCACATCTTCCTTCCTAACTTCTTAACAAACATCCTAACTTACCAAATTCATGCCTCTTTCCCTCTACCTCCCTTCCATCCATCTTTTTTTTTTTTCTTCCTTTCTTCTAATGCTTATTGAGCTCATTAAATTAACTTCATGACATAAAAATGGATCATGGCCTTCACCCAGGACAACTAACAAGGAGTTGAGGACTGACAACCACCAAGGAACTGAGAGAGGCTACAACTACAAGCAAGAGAGTCCCATCATTAGTCATACGGGATCGAAGCCTCAATTAGAGGTGGAGTGAGCATCATCATCCCAGAATCCTCAGGATTGAGGAATAAAATATGGACTAGAGTGGACTTATTGGTATTCTACTATAGATTCTAGCAATGGAAAAAATTATAACATTGATGTGGAGACAGTGGCCACTGGGGATGTTGAAGGCAGGGAGAGGGAAAAAGAGGTGTGATATTGGAGCACTCTTGGAACTTGGAATTGACCTGAATGACATTGCAATGATAGATATATGCCATTATATATCCTGCCATAACCTACAGCATTGAATGAGAGAGAGTGTAAACTACAATGTAAAGTATAATCTATGCTTAGTGGCAATGCTCCAAAATGTGTTCATCAATTGCAATGAATGTACCACACTAATGAAAGAAGTTGTTAAAGTGGGGAAAAGTGGGAGGTGTGGGGAGTGGGGCATATGGTAATCCTTTTCTTTATGTAACATTTTATGAAATCTAAGTATCTTTTAGAAAAAAAAATATTAAAAAAAAAAAAAGCATCAAAGAGGAGCAGGTGTAGCTAAGTGGTTGAGCACCTGCTTCCCACATATGAGGTCCCAGGTTCAAACTCTGGCACCTCCTCAAAACACACAAACAAAAAAACATATACAAAGGAAAAGGCAACAAAAATAAGGGATTGATACAAAAAGAGTGAATAGATGCTTGGTTGTACGATAAAGTAACTTAGTAAAATGTTAAATGCAGAAGAGGTAGTGGGTATATGGATGATTATTGTAAATTTTGATCAATATGACTGTATAATTTTTATGCTAAAATATTGGAAAAATAATTACTAAGTATGTAAATAGATTAATTAAATAATGACAAAAACTATCGTGCTTGTGCCTGATTAGGTAGAAGGTGAAAATTTTCCCAATATTCAGGCTGATCAAGAAAAACATGGAGTATGTAAGGCATTCAGAAATGGATTTGGCATATAGTTATAGCGCAAACTTTCTTGGAGGGGGATGATTTCTGAAGCTAGAGCAGAGAATTTTATGCAGGAACATGAAAACATACAATAGAGAGAGAATTATTGCATAATATCACATTGTTATATTTTAATTTCATTTTTAATCAATGCTCATTTAAATTCTTCCTCTACAAAGGCTAAATCACAATTTTATCATCTGTGAAAATAAGCAAAGAACACTCAAATGAGAATAAGCAAAGACTATTTCTTCAGTGCTTTATGTAGCAAGGGAGTCAGCCGCCATCATTTGCATTTGACTCACTCAAAAGAGTAGGAAAATTTTAAAGTGGATGAAATGGGAAGACTTAATGTATGGCCTGATTGGAGGCTTTTGTCATGGGGAAGCAGGCTAACTAGAAGTCAGACATTCCATATGATCTGTTGAGGTATATAATTGACTTTCTCCAGTGGTTCTAAGTTGGAAGTGGGGGCAAAAATTAGGAAAAATGTCAAGTCCTGGCTATTTTGGGCCAATTGTTACAGAGATTGTGGTTTAGCTTCCTGGATTGGCAGTTGTAAATAGTGGTAAGCTTCCTGGGCATAAGTGAGAGGTCTATTTTTATATATGCTTTGGCCATTTTCCCTTTTAATATCAGTCTCTCACATCCAAGGCTGAACAAGATAGAGCTACAGTTTTATTTAGAAGAAAATAGATTTGAAAATCTGCCTTTAAGCAAATAAAACAGGTCTTAATTTACTTAATTTGCTTTGTTGTAAATCTAAAACAAGATTTATGATCAGAATAGGTCATACATTATTTATTATCTATCTGCCTTGGTACTCATAAAGCTGTGCTTTATTTTTAATAGTCCAGTACAACATGGAGTGGGTTCAAGAGAATATAGATGGCACCGCAGAGATAAGAAAGTCAAGAAGTTTGGATAAGAAGGCATTAGGAGGGTGGAGATGTGTAACCTTTTAAGGCTTGTTTTTGCCCTTCTTGTCTCACAAGCTGAGTTTAGATCCAGAGAGCCTGCTATTTAAATTTTTGTAGGAGTGGATACCCTGGCCCTAGGGAATGGATTGAGAACACTGAAGTCATGGCTTCTAAGAAGAAGACAAGATACTCCATTTAGTTGACAGAGACCAATTAACAGCAGTTCAGGTATCAGCTGTAATTAGAATGCACTGAGAAGATGCATATTTCAAAGGGAATCAAACCACCTACATCCATGGGACAGAATAAAACCTGAAGGTCCCCTTTTCCTAACATCATGGGATCATAAAAGCCCCTTCTGCATTTTATCATATACCAACTTGGAGGAAAGCAAGATAAATTATTTTCCAGAGACTAAAGATTACACAATATTTTATTTTCAAGAAGTATTTTAAATTTTTTAATCTGAATATATTATAATTATATTTGAGAGTAGAAAATTTCACACCAAATCCAAACATGAAGCTAATGAATTTTTGGTCAATTATAGTCAAGATAAAGAAACTGCAATTTCTCTGTAGATGCAAGTTGTAGTATGATACATTTTGAGATCTAACACATTGTCATAGGGTTAAATTTGTAAATCATATATAATACCTAAGCCAACATACTGAAATAAATAAATTTAATATTCCAGTGAAACTTTTAGACCGATTGTCATTTTTAATTCTCTCTAGTTAATAAAGCTAATACTACAGATGTATAAATTCTCCATTTAGCATGGTTTTCTCCCAAATAAAAAGGATTACCTCAAGACTGCTCAGATGGCTAATCCACTTACACTGAGTTTTTCTGCTAATCTTTTACTTATTTCCTTGAATGTTCAAATAAAATCCTACTTCATAGAATTACGCTGATGAAAGGGATTATAATAAAGCAATGCATTATTTCTTTTGCCTTTAATTAGACTGAAAACATATTCCAAAACATAAATAATTACAATTTTTAAAAAAAATATACAGACTATCAAAATTTATGATAAATTACTTATGCTACTGATTATATTTACAATCTAAATATAAGAATATTTGAAATATTTCTAATTGTATAGCCCCTTTCTATCATTCTACATTTTTATTAATTTGTTAGAATATATTTCCAATTGGTGTTAAAGCTTCCAGTATTTTTCTATTTTTATAAGCATAGTCTTTTTCCAAAAATATAAACTGAAAGTGCATTTAATTTATTCCTCATTTTGAATCACAGAGTAACACACAGTGTCATAACCTCTGACATTATTTTAAGGCAAAAAATAAAAGTGCATACATTCAGATATAAATATGAGAACCTGAGAAACTAACCTCACATCCCATGAATCAAGAAGCTGCATATTATGAACACATTAAAAGGAGGCTTCTTGGGTTACTTGTGTCTCTTTCCAGTCACTACCATCCCCATCAAAGGTGACCATTTCCCTAACTTAAAAGAGCATAAGTAAGTTTTGCTTGTTTATGTTCTTTATGTAAATGTAATCATAAAGTATATAATCTTTCAGTCTTTTGTCACTGGCTTCTTTGGCTCACCATTATATTTGTAATATCTATCTATGTTTTTGCAAGTACTTGCAGTTTATTTATTTTTATTGCCTTATAGTATCCCATTGCATATCATAAATTTATCGTAATTATTTATCCATTCCAACCTTGATGAACATTTGTGCAGTTACCAGAGTTGTGTTAATACTAGTATTGTAGCTATTGAAAATTTTAGTATGTGTCCTTTGTGGAACATATATGCACATTTTTGTTGTGTCTATACCTAGTAATGTTCTTGCTGGTTTGTAAGTTGGACAGATGTTCAGCTTTAGAAGATACTGCCAGAGAATTTTGAGGGCTCTAATTAATATCCTCACTACTTCTTGTGTTTTCTGTCTGTTTAATTTTAGCCAGTTAGCTTTCAGGTTGTGATTTTAGTTCCATTCACCTGATCACTAATGAAGTTAGCAACTTTTCAAATGTAGGACAATGCCAATGGATGTTCTGTTTTGTGAAGTGTCCATTCAGGTCTATTGCTATTTTTCTATTAATTTGCTTAAATTCTTAGATTGTATGGTTTCTTTAGAAATTCTTGATACAATACGCAAGACGCTTTTTCTGAATTATGTATTCAATGGTGTCTTATGATGAAGATAAGTTGTTCATTTTCTTACAGTTCAACTTATCTCTTTTTAACTTTATGTTTAGCTCATTTTGTGTTCTATTTGGCAAATCTTTGACTTTTTCAAGTATCACAAAGATATTTTCCTCTGTTATTCTAAATATTTTCTTCTTTTACTTATTTATACATATATAGAGTCCATCCACTTGGCATGTGTCACAATTTTCATAATCAGGGCACCATGGGTGGATTTAGTTTTCCTGTAGTAAAGATGTGTTAATTTCTTCATATTAGCTAGTTTCATATTTTCTCCCCCAATTTTAAATATAAATTTACAGGAGACAGAAAAAGGGAGTAGAGGGTTGTGAGCCAATGTACATATGTACATTGGGCAAAATCTATGATAAGGTAGAAGGATGTGTTTGTGCAGTGGTGCAGTTATGCTATTGGGTTGGGTGGTGCTGGTCTGTGATGGGGTAGAGTGGGGGATGGCTTGCACTGTCTATGGAACTTGGGCGAGGGTTGGGGGAGGGAGCAGATGAACTATGGGGAATTGTGGGTATGTGGTTGAAACTACAACATTGGGAATGTTCTTTTGTCAAATACAGCAGGAAGAGTTACTGGTTTAGGGTGTTAGATGTGGGGGGGCATATGGGACAGAGCGCACCTGGGTTAAGCTTCTAGGGAGTATGTGAGTGTTCATCTTGTCATAGTGTGTTGTATTCATGGGTGGAGACCAACACACTGAATGGGAAGGTGTTGGACTCCCATACCGGGGAGCCCTGTTATGTTCTCAAATAAAGGGGCAGGGGTCTCTTGAGATATAGGCAGTACCTGATAGGGGAGGACAGGTCAGTATGTCAAGCCCTCAATATTGTTGCAAGTAACTATAAATCTTGTTCTTCAAGGAGTGAAGCTTGGTGGTCACTGTGGGTCCTGAAGGGACAGGGAGGGAGAAATAGAATACATGAAACATGGGACATTTTGGTGGCATTGGAATTGTTCTACATGATCTTGCAATGATGGATACAGACCTTGTTAAATTTCGTCAAAATATATAAATGTGCATTGTACAAAATGTAAATCATAATGTAAATTAATGACCATGGTTAGTAGCAATGCTTCAGTATTTGTACATCAATTGTAACAAATGTACCTTCAACATGTAAAATATTATTAATAGCAAAAAGGGGAAAAGGGAGAGGATGTTGGGTATATGGTAATCCCCTATATTCTGTACATGACTTTTATGTAACGTAAAGCTTCTTTGAAGATAAAATGAAAAAAATAAGACACTGGGGGAATAAATGGAAGAAAATGTCACTGTACATAAACAACAACATATCTCACCATGATGAAAAACTTAATGCCAAATTTTTAAAAACTTTTTAAATTTTTTTATTAGTTCAATTTTTTAATTTTTATATTTCATTTGTTGTGTTTAAATTTAACATTACTATTTCATTTTCTTATTAATTTTATTCAATTATTTTGTTGGTTTCATTTCTGAAGAAATTTGGATCACAGAAGTGTTACAACTGTGGCAGGGGAGGATTATTGGTGTGGGGTGTCAGTGATGGGGGATGCATGGGAGGAGTTTCATCTGGGGCATACCTATAAGGCATACAAATGAGTTCAGGTGTTCATGGGGCATAGTCATGGTGGATGGAGATACACAAAATAACTGATATCAAATTCCCATCCTGGAATTCTTTAAAGGGAAAGCACAGGAGCAGTGACTAGTGAAGGAGGATGGACCATTGATAGGCCCTTGATATTGATGACTGTACTTATGAACCTTTCTTTTGAAATTGAAATTTAGCCTACTATTATAAGTTGTCTAAAAGTTATCACCTGAGGGCCTTCTTGTTGCTCAAATGTAGCCTCTCTCTAAGCGAAACTCAGCATATAAATGCAGTCCTTCCCCCTAGCATGGGACATGACTCCCAGGGATGAGCTTCCCTGGCACCGAGGGATTGCAACCAAAAACCAACTAGCAATGCAACTGGAAAAAGACCTTGACCAAAAGGGGGAAATGGTAAAGACAAATAAGAGACTTCAAAGTGAGTTGGGAAGTCATTTCAGAGGTTACACTTATGCACACCTCAGCAGCAACTCATTGACTGTCAAAGTAAATATTGTCTCAAATAGCACAGCTCCTAAGGGCACTGGAGACATCCAGACACTTTAGACAGGGCTGAAAGCTCAAGAGTTTGGCCCTAATTTGGAATTTATGCTCCCCAGTATGAAAGAGTTGGACTCGGTTGTGTTTTCCCTACACATGGCTCTTCTGCCCCTTCTTTTTGAACCTAGAGTTAGTACTAGAGTTGTTAGGTTTATGTTCAAGAGACTTAAACCTTGGGGCTTTCCGTGTGCCAGTAGGGCCCTGGAATCTCAACAGAGTTGCAATACCTACACTCCAGTTCATTGGACTCACCCAGGTCAACTATCAAGGACATGATGGACAATGACCATCCCAAGGAATGGAAAGAGTCTACAATAGCAAGCAAGATAGTCCCATACATCTGCTCAATGGGATCTAAGCCCCCTCTCAATTAGAGGCAGAATGGACATCACCATTCCAGAATCCTCAGGATTGGGGAATAAATGATGGACTAGAGTAGACTTACTGTTATTCCAGTATAAACTTATTGTTATTTTAGCAAAGTAAGAACTTTTATTATTAATATGGAGGCAGTGGCAACTGGAGGTTCTTAGGGGAGGTAGAGGTAAAAATAAGTGTAATATGGGGACAATTTGGGACATTAGAACTCTCTGAATGACATTGCAATGACAGATACAATGATACAGATACAATGACAGATACAGGCCATTATATGTCTTGTCATAACTTATAAGACTGTGCAGGAGGAAGTTTAAAATATAATGAAAAGTATAATCTACACTTAGTTGCAATGCTCCAATATGCATTCATCAATTGTAACAAATGTACCAAATTAATGAAGAATGTTGTTAATGTGGGATAGTGTGGGAGGTGTAGGGTCTGGGGCATATGTGAACCCCCTACATTTTTAATGTAATATTTATGTAATCTAAGTATCTTAAAAAATAAATAAAATATACTGAAAAATAAAGTGTATAAGAAATAGTATATGAGGTAAATATGCAAAATAAAATGAAGTATTCATTTTTACAAATCAAGATTGATAGATTGAGTTATGTACACCAGAAAAAAACATGTTTCTAATCTTAATCCCATTCTTGTGAGTGTGAGCCCATTGTCATAGGGCTATTTGAAGATGTTATTTTTAGTTAAGGTGTGGCCAACTGAATCAGGATGGGTCTTAATCCTATTACTGGAAGTCTTATACAGAAACCCAAGGGGAGGAGCCAGAAACTAGAAATCAACTGAACTAGGAAAAGAAAGGAGAGGACATCGCCATGTGACTTCAGGCAGGAATACAAATCAAGGAACTAGAAACCCCAATGATAGTCTGGAAGCCAGCACTCCAATGGTATAGACTTTGGGGAGAAAGCATTGCTGTGCTGAAGACTCAGTTTTGTACTTCTAGTTTCAAAACTGTGGGCCAATTAATTCTCATTGTTTACTTCCTCAATCCTATGGTATTTGTCTTAGCAGCCTGAAAACTAACATTTGAAAATCTGATGTTGGTGCAATTTAGCAAACTCTGATTTTGGATAACTGAAGATGTTTTTTGACTGTTTGTAATAGATACTGGATAGTGGAACTATAATGTATCCCATACAAGACTGACAGCATCTAGGAAATAGATGAAAAACATTTTCCAAATATGTGAATTTCAATTGATATGTGAAATTTAATAAAGTCAAAGAAAGTTTTTCTGTGTTTTCTTAAAGTCATCATAAAAAGGACAAATATTTTCTATAAAATTAAATATATTTTTAAAAATTATAGCATTTTTAAATGACTCCAGAGTATTGATTACTTTTTTTAAGGCACAGGTATTTTACATTAGAAATAAAAAATTGAAGAATCCTTCATTTATCATAGTTTGTGTATTGGCATTCAGATAACAGTACTAAAAACATTTGAAACAACCTTTAAACCAATTTCATTTGGCATATCTTGAAAAATCAAATTACACATATGAATCAGATTAATGTATCTTAAATATCCTCTGATTTCTCATAAGATTATATCAGCACTATGAGATCATTCAATTCTAAAAGATAAAAGTACAAAGACCTACAAATTGAAAAAATAAAGCAATTTTTCACTGTTAGATCTTTCTGATTAAAGTACAACAAATGGCACATCTAAAATTTTATAAATGGCTATTCAAGATAGAACACATTTACTTTTTCTTTCAGCAATGTTTTCAATTACTTTATGTTTAGTAAATCACCTCTTTAGATAATTTCTGTATTAAAATTTTTTTGACCAAGTCAATAATTAAATCTGACAGTAAATAGTATTGCTTAACTTAAGTGGTATGAGGTTCAGTCATACCATATAACTATGTATAAATATTTATATATGTGTGTGTGTGCATGCATGTGTGTATATAATATATAATATATATATAATATGTATCATTTTTCTAATCATTTTCTCTGGATAAAAACTCTTCTGTCATTAAATAGTTTCCTTGAAATAAGGTAAACTTTTCAAATAGCTAAGAAAGATTCAAACAATATTGAAAATCTTATAGTCATATAGGGACTTTTGTTGAATTTTGAAGAAAAGGAAATGAGTCCAATATGAACAATTTTTAACTATTTGGTGATTATTTTTTCTACACAACTTAAAAACTGAGAAAATACTCATGAAACTTTGCATACCATTTTCCAATAAGGATTTTCTATAAATTAGTGATTTATTTAGTATAAATTACTATCCTAAAAAAAGAAATATTAATTTTCAAACTATAAATATAGTTCATATGTCATTCACAAGCCTCATACAAAATTATATTTGAGTTTATAAGTTCTATGTGTTTACACACAAATAAATCTGTAGATATATCCACATACATTATTTATATATATCCAATGTATGTATATATAAATATGTATTTACATGTAGCATGTATAATATGCATATATCATACACATACACATATGCACATATGTATATTAATTTATGCCTTTATTTGGCACTTGAATAAACACTTAAATTCTGATTACCATATTTTAGGGTATATACTTTGTGAGTTTTTGTTTGTTTCTTTGATTTCAGAACTGGCTTATTTTCACCCATCCATTTGTTATTTTCCATTTAACTTGTTCCCATTATCAAATTAGGCATTTGGCCTAATACAACTTATCAAAAAGAATTATGAATAAGTAATATAGATGCAGGCAAAATTTACATCAGTATTTTATATTCTTTTTGTATCTATTTCAGAATTATTGTATTTTTTGATGATTTTCCTCCTGGCAATCTACTTACCAGTTTCAGTTTATACCTGATTAAAATGGCATACTTGTTCCTAATAATTATTTAATAAAATATAATGCAGAGAATTCTTATCTTCTGTTGTAAATTGAATTTCAGCTAGATTAAATTAAAAAAATGTACAATCAATGAAATAATGTCCAAAATAAGTATCCAAAGTAACAATTTAGTAACTGAGTAAATGAATAGCGGTTATTGTAAGTATAAGATGAAATTATGAGGAAAGTAAAAAATTCTCTTCCTTTTGACAGCATCCATATGACAACAATAACAACTGCACCTATAAATTACAAAATAAATATTGAAAGTTCTAATGTGAATTTTCCTTGAATATATAAATGTAAGTACAATTATTTGATATTGTTTTACACCCATGTGGTTTAAACATTAGTTAATACATAAATAGATAGTTTTAAAAGGAAATATTTACTTTTTCTGCTAGCCTCCTTAATCTAATATTGGACTATATAGAGATGGATAAAGAGAGGATGAATTTAGGGAAATCAAATAATTTCAATGAGGTTTTGAAAACTCAATTAAATAACATGTATTTTATAAAATGGTAGAAATACTAAATAGCAAGAGTTTATTTTCCCTCATTTTGAATTAGGCCCAGAGATTTTGCAGTTTAAAATGCCACAATTTTATCTATATATAACATGAATGTGTTTATACAATATTGGAAGAGAGAATTTTACAAAAATAAATGGAGTAAGTAGATGTGGCTCAAGCAGTTGAGCACCTGCTTCCCACATGGGAAGTCCTGGGTTCAGTCCCCAGTGCCTCCTAAAAACAAAAATGAACAACAAATAAGAAGCAAACAGGTGAAATAACCAACTCAGGGGAGCCAATGTGGCTCAGTGTGTGAGTGCCAGCTTCACATATACAAGATTCTGGGGTTTAATCC
>JAQZBX010099070.1:0-11514 GCA_029593785.1 Cabassous unicinctus
TAGGGTTTTATTTAGTTGCTGTTTTTATGTGTGTGTGTTAAGTTTTCTCTTTGAAGAAAACTTATTTGTTCCTCTTATTCTATTTCCTTGCTGTTGTCTATGTTCCCTTGAAAGAAAAAGATTAGGGCCAGAGAAATCTAAAGAGGTAAGAAAAGAAAAAGGATAATAGTAATAATAATAGTAAAAGTTAGAAAAGGAACCATATAAGACCTAGGAAAATGAATATTTAACTCATGTAGCAGTGTAGAGTAATAGGGATAAAAAAGAGTGGAGTACAAACAATGAAATGGGAAACCAAATAGAGAAAAATATGTAGAATTAATTAAACGGCCAGAATGATGAGGAGAGAGGGAAAGAGAAAAGAAAAGACAAAAAGAAAAAAGTTAATAAAAGAAAGGAAACAGAAAAGACTAAATAGAAATAAAAACCAGAAAATTGAGGACAAAACAAAGAGAAGTGGAATGTAAGAACAAGCGCAGAAATCAGAAGATAGAAAGATAAAGGAAGGAAAAGAGATAGCATTGGTAGACAAAATCGGTACACACAGAAAAGGGGAAACCACGGAAGAGGAAACACAGCAAATGAGAAACAAGGCAGTAGCACCTTGAGCTCTTTATCTCTTTGTCCAGCTTCCTCCAGATAGATGCCCTGAAGCCTCCTGCTCTGTGGGTTCCCAAAACAGCTCACTCGGGCAGGAACTTTCCCCCACTCAGCTGTTTTTTTGTGAGAGAGATGGTGAGTGCCCACTTAAACCGATGCCATCTTGCCGCCTCTCTGGAGAAAGAACTTTTATAAGTCCAACTGTGCCTCTCAAGCCTTATGCATGAATAGCCTCCCTATAGCAATCTTGCCAGGCAGCAATTCAATCTCTGCTTTGCTTACATGCTTTCAGTGACAGGGAACTCACTGCCTATGCTGTAGTCAGTGCTCAATTGTAGCAGCTCACACTTGTCAGTTTTCTTAACTTGACGAAGGGTTTCCCACCATCCACGAGGTCTGGCTGGTCTTATATTGACTCTGTAAAGCCCCAGGGCCCTCGTCCACTTGCCAGCCTCAAAGTAGTTAAACACAAACCCCACATCTGCTGCTTCTCCCTCTCCCTCTGGCCCCTCCTAGCCTTTTCCTTCCAGCTAAAATATCTGCATCCGTCACTCAGGGCATGGTTACCAAGCCCCTCACCTCCTGGCTGCTCCTCTGAACATCCCCTGTTTGTCCAAGTCCCTCTGACTGTGTGGGGCTGAGACTCCCTGAGCACAGTGCTCCCGCTCCCAGCCTGGATGTTGAGAGTGGGAGGACTGCTCCTCTGGGGGTCCCACAGCACCCAGGACCCCACGTTGACCTCCAAAACCCACATGCTCACCACCCTCAAGGCAGGCTTACCCAGCTGTGTCTCCAGGGCTTGACAGCTAAGCCTCGATTTATTCCACCGAAGAGGTCATTTGGGATTGCCTCATGGCACAGTTCAACTGGTGGCATGTCCTGCTAATTAAATCCCTCTCTCTTTGGAAACCAAGCATTTGGGGCATTATTGGCTATTTCCACCCAGTCCTCTCTCAGTCCAAAGCCTGCTTTAAGCTATGGAAGACCGCGGGCATGTGGCCTAACACAGTGTGCATTATTTGCTTGATGAGTACCTGGAGGGTCAGATATGGAAGCCTTTAAGTATGATAAATAATAATAATAATCACTTCTCCTGGGGAGGAAGCTTTTAAATTAGATGTTTGGTTTGGGTGGTGCCTTCCAAAGCCCACAGGCAACTTAAAGCATTTCAGATAGGAGTTGCAAATAGTGAGCCTCATGACTTAGTCATAGAACAGACTCAGAAGTATATTTATAGTGTTGTTTCTGAGATACGGTATCGCAGGAGACAGAATTAATCAGGAGCTTCTGAGTAGGGCAGAAAGGATACCAGTCAGAACAGAAGAAAACAGCCATGTTCTAAAATAGCTTCAGAGCCTCAATGAATGAAAGCTTCCTTGGTGAAGAAAGCTGTGAATTCTCTGAGATTCTGCCCGAGTCCCCTCCCACTAAGGCAGGCTATCTAGGAAAACTCCCTTAGCAGAGAAACACTGGATGCCATATGTTGGTATAGCACATTCTCTTTCTATTGATGCAAAAAGCAGGCTGGTTCCACATCTGAAATTCCAGAGCAGACGCAGTTGGTGATAGCTAGGGCTGGAACTGTATTCTAGGGACATGTTTCTGAGAGAAGTCACTGTGTAAATCTGATGTTTAAAAAACTGATCACGTCCTGTTTGAATCTGTTCTAAAATGTTTACTAATGTCTGTCTGCTGCCAGGCTTGAAATGGAAGAAGTTTGTAAGGAGATAATTGTATCTTCATACCAAGCTGCCTTTTGGGATCCCACCAGGCCCGAAATAAAGACCTAAAGATGGGGAGAAGGGGGTCCTCAACAGAAAGGACCCAGGATAAACACCCTCTAGACCTGTTTACTCATTCAGAACTTTCGATCCCCATTTTAGCAACTCACTTTTCACTATGAGTCTGATAACCCAGGATCCCAGAGCTCTGACATGAAATACAGAGACCCAAGCAAACAAACAAGCTGGAGGAAACAATCTATGCAGGGACAAGAAAAAAAAATCTGTATTAAAATCCTGAAAAGGATATTAATTGAACACGTGAAACAAGAAACAGATGGTATAGAAAAGGAATGTTCAGAAAACAAACAAGCAAACAAAAAAAACAGTTCTCAGGAATTAAAAATTGGATGGCAGAAATGAAACAGTCAATACAAGGATTGGAAAATGAAGCTAAAGAAATCTCCCAGGAGGTAGAAGAAAAAGATAAACTGAAGGTTGGAGAAAAAAGACAAGAAAATTAAAGGTTCAATGCAGGAGACCAAACTTGGAAAAATAAGAAAAAAAGTCATTTCAGAAAGACGAGCAGAGAAATCAGGAGAAGAAGTCATCAATGAAATAATTCAAGAAAATTTTCCCAAACTAAAGGACGTGAGCATCCAGAATGAAAGGGCCCACCGCGTTCCAGTACGATGGATGAAGACAGGCCAAAGACCAAGGCTTTCCTCCTGAGAAGGTGACTTGATTTTCTCTCTATAAAAAGTTGTCATTTTTCTCCTGAAATGTGAGAGGAAAGGGGCCTCTAAGAGTTGTTCTTACTTCCAGTGGGTGAGCAGGCCACCCTGAGTTTTCCTTGGGACCAGATTTCACTGCAGGAGGTTCCAATCAGTGGGGAGGTTTGCTGAAGAGGACAAGGGATCCTGGGAGTGTGTGGCCCAGCCCTGGGCTCAGGAACTCGAGGAGGGGGTCAGGGACCCCCCCCACCCCGACTTTCCCTGGGGAGTTGGAGGAAAGAACTGGCTGCAGAAACAGGGGTAGAAGGGGGAAGCCAGGCTTCAGGGGCTGTGGCAGAAAGGATGCTCACAAGCCAGGGCTTTTGAAGGCTGCCATGCAGTGAATCTGTGTTGGGTGGGGGAGGGGTGCTTTGCATGCATTTTGGGTAAAATAACAGGTAATGTCACAACATCATGCCCCCTTTGACCTTTTCAGGACCCCTAGTCTGACGGCACTCTGTATGTGGAGCAGTGACTAGATGGGTCTCAAGATGGGTAGAGCAATGCATTCTCATTGACTGTCTGACTGGGCATGAAGAGACTAAGGCAAGGAGAATATCCCAGGCTGTTTGTTTGCCTCCGGGAAGAAGAAGCTGAGGGCCTTTCTCCAAGCACAGGACTGTTCCACGATTCTGAGTCACGAGCGGACTAATGGGAGAGGCTTTCCCATTGGGGCGTTGGGGAGAAGCTCAGGTTATGTAATAGCAAGCAGGGTGAGCTGTCCTTGATATGATCACCACTCTCAGAAAGTATTATTATTATCTGACCTACTCAGATGAAATGCAATTAAATGAGAGTTGTTTTGCAATCAGGTTGGTTAGAGGATGGCAGAGACTCTCTCTGTGGTGGTAAAAATAATCCCTTGGGTTTTACCACACTGGGTATTTTATAAAGCAGCCCCACTTGTGTGGTCTCTTTTAGATTTTGCACCATACAATCAGCTGAACGAAGACTGGGCATGTTTTCCCCCATTTTATTAGCATGGTGCTTGAGGCTCAGAGAGGGCAAGGGACTTGCCTAAGGTCACACAGCAAGAGAGGGACAGAGCCAGGGCTGGACTGGTCTCCTGGCTCCCATTTTGAACTTTGTTCCATCACTCCAGGATTGGTTGCAGAGAATGTCTTGTCAGGTGGCTCTGTCCTGGGTTGGAGGACCAGCAGGTGCTAGAAAGAGTAGGGGCTTTGGGTTAAATAAAATACTGAAATGTTACCCATACCGGGCATCCAGTGGGTGGTGAGGACTGGTCCCTGGCTCCTGAGCAGAGCTCCCAGCAGGCTGTAAGAAACTGCTTGGCTGTTTGCATCTGGAAGGAGGCACAAGATTTTTACCATCAACATTTCAAAATTAAAATGTGATTTTCCTCCTGATTAGAAGGCACAACAAGTCTATTGCAGAAAATTTGGAAATATAGACAACTATGAGGAAGAATGTAAAAATCACCCATATCCCTATTATCCATGTGTAATGGGTGTTGTTTTTTTTTAAAGGATTAGGATCCTGCAGTGTGTTGTTTTACATCATGTTCTTTTGGTTTTGTCTTGTTTTACCACTTTAACTTATTTCATGATTCTCTTCCCATGACTTTGAAAATATGACTTTTTAAGTGATACAATATTTGTCATATACAAATAACTCTTTACTTGATTTCTGTCTTTGATGACTCATAGAAGTAAATTAAAATCAGAAAGACTGAGGGGCCGACTTTATATGACTGTGAAAATACACAAGTATGAAAGCCTCTTCTTGAAAAACAGCAAAAGCAAATCAAAGAAAAAATTATGGACACACAGACACATATACATATATCCACACATCATTTGAGCCTGAAATGCATTTGACAAAATTTTAGCTAGATCATGGAAACTATTTAAAAATAAAGACCATTCACCAAAAACCAATAAAGAATATTTTCCTAAATGGTGAAATTCTAAAACCACATTCATTTAAATCAGAAACTGAACAAGGATGATACTATTATGATTATTATTGAGCATCATGTTAGTATTTCTAGCAAGTGCAATAAGAACAGAAAACTATAAAACTGCTATGAACCTCGGAAAACAAGAGATAAATTGATGATATGACCATATATCTAGAAAATCCAAGAGATTAGTAAATAGGGGCTAGAATTAATGACTATTTGGTGACATGGCTGGATACAAGAAACATATACAAATATTGACAATTTCTCCCTATTTTAGCCATAAGAAACTAGAAATGCAAAAAAAAAAAAATATTCACAATAGCAGCCAAAACTATGAAATATTTAGGAGTAAAAGCAACAAGAAAGAAAGAAAGTTACTACATAAGAGAAATAAACTCTTATTGAATGACAGAGCACAATCTGAATAGAGAGAGAGCCATACCCTATTTTGGGATGGGAAGTCATAATTTTTTTTAAAGTCAGGCCTCCTAGAATTTATGTATAAATTCAATATGATTCTAAATAGAATCCTAATGTTTTTTTTTAAGGGGCAAAGAATTGGATAAAATAATTCTAAAGCTTATTTGGAAAAATATATTCCTAAGAATAATGGAACAGATCAGAGCAGAGCATGCCCAGGAACCGCTGTATTCAAATAAATCTAGTATTTGCATACAGTGAAAAACTGGATCTAGAACAAAATAGAGAAAGCAGAAATGTACACCAGTATATTTAAGAATTTAATACAATTTACTACTGGGAAAAAATAGATTAGTTGGTCCTCAGTCTTAAATATTATATAAAGATTTAGAGTAAAGACTTAAATATCAAAAGCAAGACAATAAAAATCTCACAAGAAAGATTTTTTTTCTCTAAGAAACTACATAATAATGTTGTAGTAGGGAAAACTTTTTCACCCAAGAACAGAAACCCAGGTGGAGTGGGTGTAGCTCAGTCATTGAGCACCTGCTTCCCATGTCCGAGGTCCTTGGTTCAAATCCCAGGTACCTCCTAAAAAAAAAAGAGAGAAACCCCCAAAGCTATACATATTAAAAAATGACAGGTGTCAGTCAATATTAAACCATTTAATATTGTTTATGGCAAAAGATACCTTTAAAAAGGTACCAAAATCAATATATATAAGTTGCATATATATATTTATGTATATGTATACTTGCAATTCAGAGGACTGATAGTGGCTTAGTCTCTATTATATACAAAGAGTTCCAACACATGGATAAGAGACAACCAACCCAATAAAAAGAGTGAATCCTAATGACTAAGAAAAAGTTTTAAAGATTCTCAAACACTACTGGTAAAGAAAATGCAATTTAAAATAACAGTGAGAAAGTTCTTTACAATTATATAACCAGCAAAATCTAAAACCAGCAATAACATCTTTTGCTCTTGGGGATATGGGATAATGAGTGCTCCATTTCTAGTTCCAGCTTAATTGAGAGGCAACCTAATAAAATAATACATATATACCCTTCAACTCAGCAATCCCATTCTGGGGAGTCTAATTCATAGGAATAAAAGGCTTTATATTCAATAACTGCTGCTCTAGAAAACTGGAAACAAAATGAATGTCCACCAATAGAGGAAAGTTGAATAAAGTATGGTAATTCTCACCTTAAAATATTATGTTGTAATTAGAGCTATGACTGTTGACTCCTTCCAGAAGGGCTTCTTTGAGAAAACGTGGTGCGAAAAACTGTAAAATACAATCTTATTTTTGTAAATAATATTATTAAAGCCTTTTATATGCTTGGGTATTATTATATGAGCAGGGAAAATATACGCTAGGTTGTTAGCATCAGTTTCTGGGGAGTTGCTGCAGGTAGAGGTGGGAGGGAGGAGGCATGGAGGGCAAAGAAAAGGAAAAGGAAAAAAACAAAATAGATTACCACTCTCCAAAGGAAAATAAAGCAAAGAGAAGGGTAGGGGGTGGAGTGGGGGTGGGTGGGTGGGGGGGCTTCTTCATTGGGTCCAGATCCCAGGGGAAAGTGGAGTAAGATTTCACCTGGTAATAAAGACACAGCATGGAGGCTTTTTCTCCAATACTTGGGAAGTGAGACCTGGGAGACACAAGCTTGTCAGCTTAGGCTTAATAAGACTCGGAACTAGTCGGTAAAATTATTCCTGTTCCAGGTCGGCTGACAGCATGGCCAGCAGACAACATGGCTGCAAGACCTCGCTGGTACCTTGAGTGTAAACTTGAGGTCCGAGTTTCTCTTTCCAGGACCTCCCCTTGGCCCTGGATATTCCAAACAGTCCTCACCATTGGTCCTACCATTGGTGGAGTAGCCAATAACAGCTGGGGCCCTTCCCCTTATCATTAGGAAGGGGGAGGGACAATTCATAGTTTAAAAGGTAATCACACGAGGCAGCGCTCGCTTTCTCTGCCTAGAGGAGCCCGCACCAAATCTTGGTGTGTACTTCCGTCTTTCTCTCCCATTACTCAGCAAACTCTGTTCTTTCCCCTATTCCCCAAATAAATTCTTTTTACTGGCCTAAAAAAAAAAATTATTCCTGTTCCAGCTATAAAATGGTAGTGAGAATCTCGCCATATCCCACCCTCAGGTGGATGACAGACTGTGGTAGCCATATTATAGTGCCTGCCCCACCACTAGCCCCTTCTTAGGGAACCTCCCTCCCCTCAGTGCCTGCTGCCCAAGGGGAACCAGCTGAAGCAGATAGCTCATCCACTGGCAATTGGGCTGGGCCAGTTGGATTCAGAGTGTGTGTATGAGTCAAGAAGACACAAAGACCAGTTGTTGTGAGGGGCTGGGATGACCATCTGGGGCTGAGGAAGCAGGTGAGTAGAAAGTGATGGAGGAGAATAGGGCAGATGTGCAGTGACAGCCACCATGTATCCCCAGAGAGAAGTCAAAAGAATAGCTGGGGGAGCGGATGTAGGTCAAGTGGTGGAGCACCTGCTTCCCATATACGAGGTCCCAGGTTCTATCCTTGGTACCTCCTAAAAACAAACAAACAAACAAACAACTTTCATTGGGGAGCTGATAGAGCTCAGTGGTTGAGTGCTTGCTTCCCATGTATGAGATCCTGGGTTCAATACCTGGAACTACTAAGAAAAAAAAAAGAAAGCTGCCCTGCTCCCAATGGCTTCCAGCTTTATTTCTCATGAACTGGGCCTTGTTTCCAGAAGCTTCCCCTGTGTGTCAGTTATCTACTGCTGTGTAACAAATGATCTCCAAAACTCAGTGGTTGAAAACAACAACTGTTTTACTTAGCTCATGATTCTGTGAGTCTTTGGTTTGAGCTGAGCTCTGTGAGGTGGTTGTTCTGGACTGAGCTGAGGTCAGCTGTTCTGGGCTGGGGCTCTCTGTTCCCCCAGCAGTCTAGTCTGGACTTACTTTAACGGTGGCAGAAATGTTCCCAGCCCAAGAGCAGAAGTTGCAAAGCCTCGTAAGGTCTAGACACAGAATTTGCACAGCATGGCTTCTGCCCCATTGTAAAGGCCAAAGCAAGTCACAAGGCCAGTCCAGGTTCAAGGAGTGGGGGAAGAGACTCCACTTTTTCATGGAATGAACGTCAAAGAATTTGTAGCGATTTTTGCACTCCCCATATCGTTGAAGTAACCACCTTCATTCTTGTATTTCTGAACCTGGAAGTCAGAGAGGCTTGGCTAAAACACGGATACAGACCCAGAGCATTTGAATGACTCAAGTCCTTCCTTCCTCTCTCCATTCCACAAACACAAAAAAATAATAATAGTTCCTGTTTATTGGTTGCGCACGGCGTGCCAGGCACATATCTCATTTAGTGTTCACAACTCTACGAGGGAGGTCGTCTCCTTCGTCCCTTTCTACTGATAGGAGATAGAGATGTGGAGAGTTTTAATAACTTGTCCAAGGTCAGATGGGGAGGCGGGAGGGCTGAGAGCTGGGATTTAAGTTCAGACATGTGGGAAGTCTGGCTCCTGCCACTCAGCCTCTGCTTGAGGAACTGGGTAAGGAGCTGCAGTCTCGAAGAGGAGGAAGACAAAGGCCCTGTTCTCGCCACACCACCAGGCCAGCAGGAGAGGAAGAGGCAGACACAGCCTCCAAGATGAGGTGGGAGGGTTGGAGGCCACCAGCGAGGTGCTTCAGGAGTCAGAGGAGGGAGCCAGCAGTTTCAGCAAGGTGGACTCAAAGAAGGGAGACGTTGAGGAAGGGGAGAGCATTTGGGTGGGGTCCGGAAGGTAACATAGGAGCTCACCCAGCCAAAATGAGGGGCCAGGAGTGGGTATGAAGGGAATTGCATCAGAAGGACCCATAAGCAGGCAAGCAAGAGGCTTGGGTGACAACTCTTATCTGCTGCAGCTGGGGAGGATGGTGTGGGAGGTGTGCTTGTGGGGATCTGAGACCCTGGGTTCCTCTTCTTATTGGAGGCTAATGACTGAGAATTTGACTCGAGCCCCCTAGGTGGTCAGGGCTCACCTGTGTGTTCTGGAAGGGCCAGGACCATGTGCTTCTGGCATCTCTTTCCTGAAAGGGGTATTTTGTGCTGAACAATAGCCATAACAATACAGAAACTTCTCTAGAGCTTGCGAAGTGCCAGGCACTTACTTAAGGCCGCCTTGGTTCCCACCTCAGCTTGGCCACTCACAAGCTCCGTTCGTGGGCTGGTGATGATGATAACACATACCTCGGGTGTATACTGAAGACTAAGTGAGGTATCTCTGCTCCTTAACGCAGTTTCTGATACTTTCCAAGTACTCAGTAAACATTATAATTTTTGAAGACCAAGTCGGGGCTCATTCATTGACCAAACTAGGTGAAGCATTGGTTTCAGTTTCCCTGCTCAGTATTTGTGCTTTGCCCTTTCTCTGTTCTCCAATGGCTTTGATGGACTTCGGATCACTTTAGGTTACTAAAGACTATCATCATGTACCCCAGGGTGAGATTGTAGGTCATTTGGTCATCTTGAAGCAAAATGGCAGCTGATAAGTGTTTTCAAATGAGCATGTCTGTGAAGGCTAAACTGAGCAGGGTTAGAGGTCCCAGAACTATTCATCATGCTTGTTCTTGAAAAATTCAAATGTCAACTTTAATCCAGATGTGGCCTCACCCACTGTGAAGGGGTTTATGTAGCTATTGCTATTAGCTCTAAATCCATCTTGCCCATAGCCAGAGAAATTTATTTCTACTCCCTTGAGGAGAAGAGAATCTCCAATTTTCTCTTCATAAAAAATTTAGTTTATTTTTCAATTGAAACAAACTTCCAGGAGAATATTCCAGAGGCCCAAAGTTTATGACCTTTAAATAGTGGCATCAAGTGTTGTAATAGGAGTGCCTGCACTCATGTTTGATAAACATTTTCCCTGTCCTCTCCCCTGTCTGCGGCTCCACCTCATCTTTAGTTTTCCACCGTCACACCAGCACAGAAGGTCAGGCAGGGGCCAGTGGCTCTCATGACACAGGAAAACCGAACCCCCTGCATTGATGGTTAACAGGAAGACACAGGCATACACATTGCGGGTTTTGGTGGGATTGATGTGTGGGGCACACACCCACACACTGCTGTGTGGACTTGTTATTCCCATGAAATGAGTCTTTTGTGGTGGGAAGAGGATATTAATTGATTTGATGAGATGCCAGTCAGCATATTGATCTAGGGGGAGAAATGCCAGAACTAGACCTGCAGACTGAGACATAACAAAGCATCAGCTGGAAAGCAGCTCCTTATCTACCTCAGCATTTCTTCACCCTTACTTCCTGTTGCCCTGGTGCCTAAGTGCACACATTTTTCATTCATTCATTTGTTCACTCATTCATTCAATATTTATTGAGTAGTTTCTTTGTGTTGGGTATACACAGATGAATAACCCGGGGTCCTAGTCTTAAGAAGCTCAGAATTGGGGGGCAGAGAATAGGGAGAGAAAAGCAAACCAATCACTATGTCCAGGGCCCTGGCAGAGAGAACTTCACAGAGCCCTGGCAGATCAGTGGATGGACAGGGCACCCAGTTCAGCCTTGGGGCAGGGAAGTCTTCCTAGATGAGCTGATGCTACAGTTCAGTCCAGAAGGATGAGTAGACCTCACCAGGACAGTACTACAGCAAAAGAAGCAGCAGGTGCAAATGTTCAGAAGAGGAAAAGGGGCCCATGGGGTCAAGGACCCACCAGCAGTTGTATAGACCTGCAGCACACAAGTCTACCCTCATGGCTCTAGCACTTGTCACACTGCCCTGGAATTGGCTGTTGACATGTATCTCTCACCCACTAGGCTGTGAACTCCTTTAGCATATCCCCAGCACCTAACCCTAGGTTTGATGCAGATGAGGCTGCTCACTGTCTGGTTTGTGACTCAAGCAATGGTCATCACACAACTGATCCTGCCCTGGCTGCCATTTTTTCCCCAGCCAAGAAGGGCCTTAGCAGCCTTTCTCCTTTGGCTGGGATTCTGCTTCTCTTCATTCCTTCTGGTTCTGAGATGGCACCTCCCTCAACATGCCACGATGCTCCCTAACCCTAACCCTAACCCTAACCCTA
>JAQZBX010099071.1:0-11511 GCA_029593785.1 Cabassous unicinctus
CTCACAACTTCTCTAATAAGAAAGAAAATAATTTTTTATAGTAAAATTCAAACTACTATTTTTGGCATTCTTGGAGAACATTTTAAAAACTTATAACTTCTGTATTTATTGATATGAAAATTTCCTTAAAGTTGGTATATATAAAAAAGAAGAAGAGAATAAAAAGGAAAAGAAAAGGGAAGAAAAGAAAAAGAGAAAAAAAATGTTTGCATATGTTGATATAAAAGAATTAAAAACTTTCCTATGGAATGTAACTAAAGCCTTTTCATTTAAAGTCTTCATCAACTTCAAAAGCATTTAAATGAATGCTTGAGACTTTAGGATAATATTTCTCAGTTTTTAAAAATAGTTTGGCACATAAAAGTATTCTGTGAATTGTTGATAATATATATATATAGGACATGGTGGTAAACTGTAGGAGATTTAAAGGTATTAATAGTTAACAATAAAAAGGTTTACTTTATACTATACAATGAGTTTGTATAAAACTTCAAATAAAATATTTTCAAATATGTTAGTGAGAAACTGAGCTTTGTTCTGTGAATAGTTTTTTAATATTAGTTTTTGTAGTTGATATGGTTACCCTTCTGTTTTACTTCTTATTTTGACATAATCTCATTCTAACATAAACTTTGCAAGGATAGAGCAATTAACTCACATAACCATCCTTTACTAAGATTCACTAATTGTCTAACCTTTGTTCTGCTTTGTTATTTCTTTCCCTCCTTCCTTATTCCTTTCCTTCCTTCCTTCCTTCCTTCCTTCCTTCCTTCCTTCCTTCCTTCATTCCTCTCAATTTAATAATATAGTTGTACTTTGTTTCCGAATCATTTGAGGATAAATTGGTGGCTTTGTGCCCTTTTATCCCTTAATGCTCCAGTGTGTATTTCTAAGAATAAAACATCCTCTAGGTTAACCACAGTAAAATTAGATTTTATAAACCCCAGGGAATTTAATATTAATATATTATCTAACCCAGTCCAAATTCAATGTCATGAACAGTACAAAGAAAACCCTGTTAGCTATTTTATTTTATTGAAGTCAGTCCAGACATTATAATGAGTTTTCATTTCTTTTAAGCCTCTTTAATCTGGAATAATTCCTTTGTCATTCCCTAGGTTTGATCATTCTGAAGTACATTCATTAATTCTGAAGTATATAGGCCTATTACTTCATAGATTCACCCTCATTTGGGTCTGTGCAATATTTCCTTATGATTAGATTCAGATTATGCTTTTCTTTTTTTAGGAGGTAGTGGGATTGAACCCAGGACCTTGTACATGGGAATCAGGAGCACAACCACTGAGCTACATCTGCTCTCCAATGAGGGTCGGTTTTTTTCATTTGTTTCTTTGTTTGTTAGGAAGTAGAGGGAATTGAACCCAGGACTATGTATGTTAGAAGCAGGTGCTCAAACACTTGAACTACATTCATTCCCAAGATTTATGTATTTTAGCAAGGAGTAATGCAGAGGTGATGTTGCATCTTCATTGATAGTATGATAAGGAAAAGACATTGTACACTTATTAAAAATCCTATATGTTTCTCAAATGAAGGGATGATTACCAATTATAGCTTCACTGTTAGGTAAATCATTTTTGGAGTAGGTGGTCACTTCAAAATTGTCCATTGGTTGGATATGGTGTTCAAGGACTTTTTTTTAAATTACTTCATTACCCCAGGTTTAATTTGGATATTATACTTTTGAACCACAAAAATCCTTCTAAGTTTTCTTCCTCTACGTAGATTTCCCCTATATTGATTCTCTTAATCTGTTATCCTAACTCTATTTTATTTTATATTTTAATTTATTTCTTTTCTTCTCTATTTCCTATCTTCATTTATTTATCTGAAATGCAAATTATTATGAAAAGATGTATAGCCAGTGTGTGTGTGTATTTGAGTGTGTATGTTTGTGTTAGTGCTATGGAAGATTAGATTATGTAAGTGTATGATGGATTGATGGCATTTCCATTGTTTACTAAATACATGGTCCTCCTCATGTGAGACTTCAGTGTAGACACTGTACATCTTAATCTCAAAGGAAGAATAAAAAGTAAGAACAAAGAAAGCTAGAAGCATTTTAGAGTTTATTATTGAATAATTTTTCACAGGAGGACGTGGTTATTATTGGTAAGTTTGTACAATTAAAGATTTAGAGTCAGCATTAGAAATGAAGTAAAAACTTGTAATGGTCATTAAAGTTGTGTTACACTTTACTACAGAGAACGCAATGAATATAAAAATTCAAGAAATAATCTATGACAGAGCCAGCCAAGGTGCTGCTGCTAATATCCCCTGTCCTTTCTTGGCACAAACAGCCCATTAGCAATTCTAAATTGGGAATCTATAAACCCCTTCTATTTGGACAGCTCAGCAAAAAGAATGTAGATTCCTGCTACAACATGGGTTCTCCTTACTCCTAGTATATGGAGACAAATGTCATGGGCATTCTCTGAATGCCTATCATAATTGTATTCACATCATTGACACAACACATCTTTAAATAAAATTTTATCATACCATTAATTAGCTTCAAATCCTGTTCTTCCATTCTGCCTTCCATTCTCCTATAAAGAGTTCTTTTCCATGATGTCTTTTTATTTAGCCTTGATGATATACATAGAGTTTCAGATTTCTATTGCTGCTGTGCATATACACCAATCTTAGTGATTATCTAAAGGCCCATTTTAGCATACAAATAATCTTTCAGTTATCTTAACACAAGCAAACAATGAGAAAAATTAGTTTATAATATAATTATATGAAAAATCTCTTATTCAAAAATATGGAACTTTTTAAGACAAACTTGTGATAAAATGGAATCAATGGCCTTGAGACACTGTGATCTCTTGCCCTGAAGGCATTCAAGTGGAAGCTGGATACCAAATTGGAAATGTGTTAAAGACAGATTAACAATTCATTTAATTTATGGATGCTCACATATTTGAAAGGCTTGTATTGAGAAATATCTCTCTTCTTAGCAAACCAGAATACAGATTCAGAGTTGAGAATTAGAGTTCTCATTTAGAAATGCCAGCAATACCAGGCTGAAGTCAAAACAAAGAAATAAAAGCAAATAAGGCACATTAGAGAGTAGAATGCATAGGGATAGTCTGGCTTACATGCGTGATAAGGTAGGGCTGGAGAGGCAGAGACTCTTCAGAGAGGAAAAGCTCTTGGTCCAAAATTATATGAATTAATCTGACACTCATCTTTTTCTGATAAAAAAGATGGTGCCTTGGCATTCATCCTGAAAGTGAACTAGAAAAGAAGCAACTCACAACATTATATATGATGGCATATTCTTCCCTCAATAATCAGATGCTATCATATTTAACATAGGTACCCATTTAGTCAATCATGACAAAATAAGTAATTGGACTATCTAGTCATCTTTTGACTTCTGAGATAATTTTGATACTCCACAACTTTTTCATGGCATTTTTCACTTCTGCATTCCTTAGTGTGTAGATGACTGGGTTAAGAAAAGGTGTTCCAATGGTATAAAATACTGCCACCATCTTGTCCATGGGCAAAGTGGTTGCAGGATGTGTATAAATGAATATACATGGACCATAGAATAAGACAACAACGGTGATATGGGAGGTGTAAGTAGAGACGTCTCTTTTCCTTCCTTCTCTACTGTGGTTTCTCAGAGAATGCTAAATGACAATGTATGAGATCATCAAAATCATGAAACTGCTTGTGTAAATGGTCCCACTATTGGACACCAGCAGTAAGTTGATCACATAAGTGTCCATACCGGCAAGTTTCAACAAGGACTGTAAATCACAGCAATAATTTTCAATCAAATTGGGTCCACAGAAAGGCAATCTCAAGGCCAGGACAATCTGAGCAATAGAATGTATGAAAGACCCTAGCCAGGCAAGAATAATCAGGATTGGCAGACATGCTGGCTCATGTTGGTTGAGTAACATAAGGGTTTACAGATGGCCACATATCAAACAATAGCCATGAGGATGAGGACTGAGATCTCCATGCAGGTAAATATATGTATTGTAAAGACTTGTGTCATGCACTCATTGTAGGATATGATATTGTTTGAAGGGATAGCATCTGCAATGTGTCAAGAGGCTGTGGATGTTGAAAAGCAAATATCACCAAAGGATAAATAAAATAGGAAGTACATGGGGCTCTCGAGTGTCCAGCTAGCTTAATGGTCACAATAATGAGCAAATTCCCCACAACTGTTTCCACATAGAAAATTAAGAAGATTAAAAACACCATTTTCTGCCTGAAAGGATCCCGTGTCAATTCTAAAAGTATGAATTCAGTTGCATTGCTGTTTTGCTGCATTATTTAAGTCAATTTGGGGAAAGCATAGGTTAGAAATAGTTCATCTGAAAGGAGAAAAATAATTTTATAAAAACTCATTTGGAGTGTATGTGCTTCACTCCATGTATCACGTATCATGTGTCAAGTTTTCTGTGTTCTTGACTGAGAATCTGTTTTTATAGCCCACCAAGGGATGTGGACTCAAACTGAGTAGTCCTAATGATGTGGTCTAATAAAAGCCCTAATCTTAACATAATTTAGTCAAAGGCATCTCAACTGAATCTAATATATTCAATGGATATTGCACTCAGAGGAACAGACCAGTTAAAAACATAATCAAATATCTTTTTTGAAAATCATAAATAATATCAAACTGCTATAAGCTTCTTCTAGGGTATTAGAGTGATGGAAAAATAATTTTCCATAAAATATCAGTGCTATTACATAAGTGTTCCTGAAACACTGCTATCATAAACCTGAAGAGATAAATAAATGAGGAAAAAGCCTTAAAAGTCTGTATATACATTATAAGAGTATGGTCTTTATTTCTGCACATTTATGCATGCATTTGCTGCTGTACAGCACCCATGAAAGTTTTACTTCAGAGTCATTCCTGTGCTTTTTATTTCAAGGTGTTCCAATGAATGCTTCCTTACAAGAATCTTTTAGATGGAAAATTCATGGAAGAGTCATAAGCTTTCCATATATATTTGCTGCTTTCATAGCACACTCAAGAAAAATAAAAGGACCCAGTCTGAAAGACTACTTAAACAAAATGTGACAAAAATGAGTTTTATGGTTAGTATGTATAAGTATGTATGTATGGATAGCATGTATGTGTGTGTGTGTCTTCATATAAAAGTTTGGGGAAAATCATATGGAATCCAAACTACTCTATTTTTTATTGAAAATAAATGTTTTAGCTTAAAAGTTTTAAAATCCATCATACTAAATTTTATTAAAGGAATATCTTTACCCAGCTTATAAATCCTCATATTAAACAGGCACCTTATTTAAGTCCCAAGGTAGTCAGAAATCAGCAGGTTGGAAAAGTCTTTCATTGACCTAAAGAAACTTGGACACCAAATTGTGCTGTGAGTGACACAATTCTTCATGACCTTCTTCCTTAGACAAACTCTGTCCATCATTCTTTTCTTCATGCCTATATCTATCTCTAAACTTCTATTGATGTAAGGACTACTTGTAAGAACTACTCCCACCCAATTTCTGTCTTCCTCTGTTAGGCCCTGTTAAGCAAATCTTAGCCTTGCAGCAATAGCTAACCAACCAAAAGCAGAGTACAGTTATTAGCTGTCGTCAGAAGCTAACCTACAAAATCTAGATAAATACTCTTTATTTTTTATCTCCCTAATATTGTAAATTCTGTGATAAATTTATGAGATAACATGCAAAACAATGTCACTACAAAATTATACCTAAAACACAAGGAAGGGCAGGAGATATTGTGTTTTACTTAAACCTATTTCTTTTCTTTGAGCTGCAAAAATATTTTCAGCAATGTCAAGGTTTTCTTGACACTGCCTTTCATAGAATAAGTATTTTTAAATGCTCCTCTGCAGTCTTCCATATAAATGTGCTTCTCTAAGGCTCTTCCTCCAATGCATGAAAATTTCCAAGCTAAATTAAATTATCCCTAATTCCAACTTGAGATATTTACATATGAGAACATTTAATCCTATTAGAATTAGTCTTCTAGAGTGTTAGACTTTCCAGAATGACTAACATGCTTGGTTTCATGAGGTTTTTGTCCCTTGTGCCTCATCCAAGTGGATACATTTTGAAAGGACACTGACATTTTTGGTTTTATTTCATGACTCTGAAATGAATAAATTATCTCTCTTTAATTCCAAGGGTAACTCATTTATCCCTTTTTGAGATTAATTTACTCATCTGCTCTTTGAAATTGATTGCAAGCAAGACCACACATGCTAAAAATGTGAGCTATATACACATGCACTTTATTATTTCTGATAATACCAGGTATAATTTTATATATATAAATTCTAATTGATGATGCATTTGTGCTGGTCATGCAAATTTATGGTATTGTATATCAATATCCAAGGGAAAAAATTACTAGATATATTGTAGAGTAGCTGTAGTAGATGCTGTCCTGCAGGAATTCAATGTTTTATACAATGTTGAAATAAAAGCAATATGACAGATTTACAATCTTCATACTGGTAAAATGTTTTTTTCTCTCTCTTTTCTAAAGTAATCATGCCAAAGGTTTCTGACTTTTATTAATATTTCCAAAGAACCAACTTTGGATATGTTGATATTCACTATTTAAGGCTATAAATTGAAACTTTTTTCTTTCATTATATTTATAATATGCATATCCCAATATTGTTTGAATTTAGTTTGCTCTTTATTTTCCTATATCTTGATACCTATGATACTTAGATCATTAATTACCAAACTACATTGTGTTTAATCATAGTGGCATTATCACTATATATCTATAGATATTAAAATGATACTAAGGGATACTTATAGGCTTAAGAGAAATCAATGCAACAACTCAAATAGAAGTGAAAAACCACTTGAATGACAGAAGTTCTCAAAGCTCATAAAAAATAATGAATAATATCACTAGCCCTGAATCTTGTAAAGAGATTGAATGTGTTGTTTCAGATCTTCCCACTAGGAAATCGTATGCCCAAATAGTTTCACCAGTGCATTCTACCAAATGTTAAAGAAGATTTAATACCAATTATGTACAACATACATCAGTCTCATTCTAGTAAACCTGAATTTCTCTGATAATTAAAAGTTGTAGTTATTTCTATACATGCCCTCACATTTTCTACATAGATAATCATAATTTCTTTAAATATAGATGTTTTACTGCCTCCTACTACTTAATGTTGATGATTATTTTTATAAAAGAAATTATAGGTTTACAGAAAAATCATGCATAAAATACTGAGTTCCCCGACACCCCCTATTATTTACACCTTGCCTTAGTGTGTTAGAGTCCATGGTTGACATTAGGGCTCACTGTTTGTGTTATACAGTCCATTCTTTTTTTAAATAAAAAAACTTTTTCAAGTAATGTATATAAAACCTAAAATTTTCCCCTTTACTTATATTTAAATATATAATTCAGTGCTGCTAAATACATTCACAATTTTGCGTGTGTGTGAGATCTGTATGATTGGAACCACTGTCAGCCTGGACTTAAAAGGACAGATTGAAGGAGAAATGATTTCAAAGGCAGAACTGTGGAAGTTGAAGTCCATACTAAAAACATCTGCTGAGGTCAAGAAAGGTACCCCATCCATGTATGCAGAAAGGGTAAGCATGCTATTGAGCTTGGAGAGGGCAAGCCTTCTGCCCAGGTGTTCAGGAAAAGTGTAGCTCCTCAGGTTTCAGAGAGTGCGGGGTTCATTCCCCATGGATTGGGAAGAGTTTGACTGCCAACCCAGTGTGATAAGGGGGTTGAGCCTGTGCTCTGGAGAATGGTAGAGCGTGGCCATTTCCCCAGCATTCTCAGAGGGTGAGGCCTAGAGTTTGGCTGCCACACACATGCTTGATAAGGGTAGAATTGACAATGTGGCCATTGGGCAAGGCTCTGGAAATGGCCACTCCCTCCAGCCCTGAAGACTAGAAACTATGGTTCTATAGAAGACTCTTAGATGTTTTAAACTAATGGGGTATGCTCTGTGGGTTTTTGGAATTATTTGTGACCTATGACTCCTGTTTTCCTTCTAATTTCTTCCTATGGAAATGGGAAAGTTTTATTTTGACTGCCTCTTTTTTATATTGGAAGCAGAGTCTTGGGAAAATTTTCCCCAGGACAGATTACATGCCTATAACTGATTCTGATAAGATTGTATACTTAAGATTGTTACTCAAATGATTTAAGGTTTTTGAAATATTGTGATGGAATGAATGCATTTGTATATGTATTTTGAGGGTCCAGATTGAGGAGTTTGGCAATTTGAAGATTTTATGGACCCCAGAAAATTATGTTCTTAAGCTAATCCATTCCTGTGTATATAAACCTAGTATAATTGGGAACTTTTGATTAAATTACTTCAGTTAAGGGACTTTGAGTAGGGAGGGTCTTCATCCATTTACTGGAGTCCTTTGTAAACAGAGGAATAAAAAGTCATAGAAAGAGAAAAATGTTGCAGAGACAGAGAGGACCCCACTGGAGAAGAGAAAATGCCTGGAGAACAAGAAGCTGAAAGCAACATGGCCAGGAAGAGAAGGCAGGGACCAGCAGAACCGCCATTGTGCCCTGCCATGTGGCATGAGTTCAGAATCACTGGCAGCTGACCTGGGAGAGAGCTTCACCTGATGCATAGATTTGGACATTTTTCTCAGTATCAGAACTGTAAGCTTATAAAAATAAATCCCCATTGTAAAAGCCATCCCATTTCTGGTATATTGCATTGGCAGTGTTTAGCAAACTAAAACAGGATATATACCTAGAAGTGGTATAGCACCATCATATGGTAATTCTATATGTAACTTTCTGAGGAATAGCCAAATTGTCTTCAATAGTGACTGTCATTTTACAATCCCACAAACAATGAATTAGTGTTCATATTTCTCCATATCCTCTCCAATATTTGCAACTGTCCATTTTAAGGCTTGGGAAGAATAAGAAGGTGTTTCAGTGAATTCTTGTCACATGAATGTTCAAGTATACTGTTGATTTTTCCAAGTAAAAGCAGATAGTGGCATTCCTTGTAAACTGGAATACTGAAAAAGTCAGAGGAAAAGTCAAGTACTGTTAACCATCTTGACTGACTAGAAATGTTGGACAATAGAGTGTTTGGTTTTGGAACAACAGGTAATCTAGGTGTTACAATCTTTTTAACTGCCCACAGGTCTTGAATAAACCTTCATCCTCATTAGTTTGTGTTTTTAACCAGTAAAATGGGAGTATTACACGAGCTTGTAAAAGACATTGTTAATCATTGTTTAATTAAGTCCTCAATTATTGGCTCCAGTCTTGATATGTTTTTTGGTTTTAAAAGATATTGTGCCAATCTAGGTAAATGCTTTTAATTTCTAAGTTTAGCACATTTACTTCTTCCTATAGATGTAAAATTGTTTCTCCACAACTGATTTGGGATTCTGATAATAAAAACTCTTTTATATCTGTCATTGCTAGATGTAGTGTTGTCGAGTTTCACCTGAAAAGTACAAATCAACTCTCATTCTTGAAGTTTTGAGTATTCTAAAATAATTTCTCTCTCTGAAGATAAACTAAGATGACACTTTAATTTAGAGCAAGTCTTGACCCTACAAGTTTACCATGGTAGACATACATAATAAAATTCATGTTCTTCTGCAAAAGACCCAAGTGTAACTTGGACAGGTTTAGATAGGGTTAACTGCTGAATGTGATTTGAGACTCCCAACTGCTCACATGCTTATGTATCTCTCAGGAATATTTTTCTTTGAGTTGGGCTTTAACATTGATAGAGTTGTTCTGATATCCACTAACACTGAGCACAGCTCTTCTTTTATTTTAATTTCAGTCTCCCCTTGTTGATTAAGAGTTATTATAGCAATTAAGTTACTGGAAGATCCCTCAGTGCCTGATCAATGTGCAGATATATTATTTTCTGAGCGAACCCTTTTGGATTTCTTTTCTCCAGAAGGAGAATGATTTAAACCCAGCCCCGAATTTGGATATTATTTTTTCCAATGTTTGTGTTGTCTGTATTAAGCACAAATGTCCCAAGGAAGAGCATTGCATTTTTTAAATCCTTGGGACCTTGGGAAATAATGAGATGTCAGTTAGGTGCTCTAGGGTATGTGGTCACTGGCCTAATCTCATATGTCCTTGCAGCTATTGTAGTTGCGGGTTCATACGCTATTAACATTGATGTCTTTTCCTTGGTCTATAGTTCTTCTAAAATATTCTCCAATTTTAATGATTCACCATGCAGCCTCCCATTCTTGCTTATGTGTGTAATTGCTTTTGTTTGTTTGTTTGTTTTTGTACTTTTTTATGTGTGTGTGTTTTGTTTATTAATCTGGCTGTCTAGTTTAAGTTTAACTCTATTAATAAATAAGGCTGACATGGTTCCCTTCTGTCAGCCAAATGGGTGCTGATGCAAAATACCAGAAATCTGTTGGCTTTTATAAAGGGTATTTATTTGGGGTAGAAGCTTACAGTTACCAGGCCATAAATTATTTCCCTCACCAAAATCTGTTGCCACTTGTTGGAGCAAGATGGCTGCTGATGTCTGTAAGAGTTCAGGCTTCCTGATTCCTCTCTTCCCAGTGCTTGTTTCTCTCTGGGCTCAGATCCACTGCTCTCTCCCCAAGGCCAGCTGTAGACTATCAGGCAAACAGCTTGTCTCTCTTCCTGGGGCTTCTGCTGTGTTCAACTGAGCCTTCTCTCCTTCCTCACATATCTGCCTCTCGATGTGTTTACTTCCCAGGCCGCAGCTCAAAACTCCAACTAATTCCTGTGCCTTGCCATTTTTTTTGTGAGTCCCCACCCACCAAGGGGGTAGGGACGCAATATCCTACTGACATGGCCCAATCAAAACCTTAATCATTATTTAATCAAGTAAAAGTGAAATCTCTGAATCTAATACAATCAAATATGCCCAAACCAGTTCACAAACATAATCCAATACCTATTTTTGGAATTTATAAATAATACCAAACTGCTACACCTTCATTCCTTTGTTTAATATAGATAACCCTGTATGCTTTGTAAAATCTACTAGTTTTTCCATTAACAAATTCATCCCTCCATTGTTTTCAATACTGAACTATGGACAAATGTGTTTTTGGGGAAAACAAAATAGCATGTAATATGACCTTTGCTATCACCTGGCCTTTTGTGATCCATCTCTGCTAACCTGGGTGGTAGGAGCCTTCTTTTTCAGGATCTTCCCATTACTTCTGCCTCATCTATATCTATGCCTACCCTGGGCAGAAGACCATGTGTAAAGATTGATGTAAATATGGAAGCCTGGAGTCATAGGACTCAATCAAATTTCTAAATTCTTTCAAAAAATTTTGAGGATTTCTTTGTGGGTTGGGAAATCTCTGGCTTTAGTCCTGAGCTCAGTTTTTTGACTAAGAGTTGAAAAATTTTCTGGCCACTCCAGGAATTTCAGAAGGCCAGACCTTAAAAGGCATCTATTTATTTTCCAGTTCTTCTGAATAAAAAAGGGAGTTTAGAGAATAGGTTAGCTGTTTCAAAAT
>JAQZBX010099072.1:0-11514 GCA_029593785.1 Cabassous unicinctus
GGCAGAGACAGATTTTGAAACCAAATCTCACTGACTTCAAAGCTCACTTGCTAGAATTGGAAAGAATGTGAATTTCATGGGAAAAACAAAACTCCAGAGTAATTAAGGAAAATACATGTAATAGAAGAAGTCAGAGAGGCCCAACAGTCAAGTGCAGAGAAAGAACCAACTTACCAGCATATTTTGTAGTGTTAGATTCATCCATGGACCAAAAGCAATAGTCAAAGGCAAATACCTGAATGAAAGAAAAAAAATATTATATTTAAAAAACTAACTAGCTTCTCATGAGTACATCAGACTGCAAAAAAAAAAAAAAAAAAAAAAAAAATCAGGACAGTTACTCATTCGACTGTTGCCAGAACAATTATTATGACTGTTTCAAAAACAGTTTTAAGGATGTTTTAATTTCTTTGTCTTGGGTAGCTCAATCGTTTTCCTTAGAATCTTGGTACTAGTATAAGCAAACTATGCACAAACTATTAGCCTTCTTTTCATGGCCAAAATTTAATTTATAATTGAGTAATAAAAGGTCTGTTACAAAAGGAGACACAAGTTAATTTTTGGTAACCCTAATTTTCTGAGCTCTTGTAGATGCTTTGATTTTCCAAAATAAACTCCTCTGACATTTCAAAAGAGCTATTTTCTTGAGTTATTCCTTGGAAACTGACCACATCGAACAAAAAGGAATCATTTCTTGAAAGCCAGCACATTATCTGAGGGAAATGTGTTATTAATGTCTTCTCACTCGTTTCATATTTCATCTACTCATTCTGGAGGCACTAGTCTCTTCGTTGGAGTGTTGGAGAAGGGGGACTTCTTAATGCATGTTACTGGGTAAAAAAAAATTTTTTTAAATCAAGTTTGGAAACCAGCTATAAATCTTCCCTTTCATCAATGCCAATCAACATTGTGAGAACATAATTTTGTAAAGGTGTTCATACCTTTCGAGAGCCTTCAACTTGAAAAGGAGCCAAAAGTACAGATATTCTATAGTTGTTTTTACAATCTGAAAGCCATTGTCTTCATTGCTTTCAACAAAAAATGACTCCATCTTCTCAGAAGCCCACACCTTCCTTGTAGTTTGTAACTTGTAAAATTCATACCAGCATTTAATTCCCTGCAGCTTGCTGTACACATCTGCTCCACCTTCAACAGTCTCTTAAAAACGTTAGCTTTGCATTTTTGCAAACCACTGAACAACTAGTAAAGATACTACACGCTGTTTTTAATAAGGCAAAAGTGTTGAGTGATATATATTCTGAGGTAATGGAGTCCAAGGACTGGTGATCAGGATGTAGCATAGCCAAACTCCACTCTTATCTGAAAGTGCTAGCAGACCTCAATTTACAGTTAAAAGAGAAAGAAAGAAGCATATTCCATGTCCCTTGAAGAAACAGAGAGCATCAGTATTATAAGGACTGTGATTAAACCAAGTATGAAGGCACTTTCAATCACACTACTCCTGTATCTTTTCCTCTATCCTTTCTAGTTGCATGCTTTCACTAGCATGTTCTCCAATTGTAAAATGATTAATTTAGAAATCATCAACAAACACCCATTTGCCAACCTTTTTGGTTTTAGGTGCTATAGGATACTCAAATATGTATTAGATATGTTTTCTGTTCTCTAGTTGTTTACAGTCGGGTTAAAAAGAAAAAAACATAAATCAAACATTCCTGGAAAAAAAAAAAGATACATTTTTCCAAAATCACCACCTCTCTCCAGGTTCTAAGTTATTTATTCAATACTTAATACGTCAAGATAATTTAATTTTATGCAAAAAATATTTCTGAACATATACATCAGATTCTTACAGACTCAGTCTACTCCCTTTTCAAAATTTCTCTTTATTAAAATATTTCATTATCTAAAATATCACTCCCTTATGAAAACCTTAAGGATATTGCTTCTTATTGTTCTGAATTCCGTACCAGTCTAAACAGGTGTGGAATTATATATAATTATATACTTATAATTATATATAGTTATATAATTCGCTTTGTTCTGCTACATTATTAATTCTTAGAGAACAAGGCCTTGGTTTTCCCTATGTTTTTATTGCCCATAATTCCACCAAACAAAAATACACTGAGAGTTCACTTTTTAAAGCAACTTCCTGGTGAAATACCTTATAATTAAACAATCTTGTAAAAATCTGTGTTTTTCACGTGTGATAGCTACTTAAAACAGCACACACAGTTCAATGTAAAACCTTCAGCAGAACTGATAGGATAGCAAATACAATAGCAGTACTTTGTCAAAGTCTCTGTTTTCCTTTCAACTACAGAATTGACAAGACTGGTGTCAATCTACAGAGAGTTTATTGACTCCCACCCCTTTGCCAAAAAGACGGGAGCAAGCTCCCCTATCCATTTAAAGATTACGTCAAGGGTTGGCCACCTCTTCAGCTCCACCAATGACCAAGTCGTCCTCTGGGTGTGGGAAGTGGTGGGGGGCGCGGGGAGAACATGGAAATAGATGGGCTTCTCCTTCTGTTCTCCCCTCCCTCTCCTCACCTTCCTGCCCATGCTACCTCCTCCACTGTTTCCTGGACTTTCTCTCTGTGAAGTATTCCTTCAGCTTGTGCCTTCTTAACCAAGAGCTTATACCTTTCTCTTGTACACTCATCTACCTAACTGCACATTTTACATTAAATTAGGATTGGCTGTGGGAATTTGAGCGAAATACCTACTAAAACATGCTTGGCATGTCACTACAGGGTTGAGAAGAAATACAAAAATAGGATAACTGCAGTGGGACGGGGGAAGGCTCAGGAATGGTTTTTAGAGGAGGTAAAGTGGGGTTGAATTTTGAAAGATAACTGCTGGCTAGACTAGAAGAAAAAACACGCTAGGTACAGCACAACGCTTGTAAGCAAGAGAGACCAGACGGGGCTGGGCATGACTGGAGCAGTGTACAGTGAGCTGTGGGCAGGGGGAGGAAGGGAGCGAACCTGGTGGCGGAGGCTGAGGCCGGACCAGGTAAGACTTATGTGCCTTATTAAGAAGCCTGGAGCTCACCTTGCTGGCAAACGGCAGGATCATATTCTCATTTGGGAACAATCTCTGTGGCAGCCGTATGGAAGATGGAATGAAAGAGTGCGGGACCAAGAGGCCAATTAGCAGACCATCATGACGATGATAAAAAATGATAAACGCGTCCACTAACCAGTCCCAGCAGGGATGGAGAAACGGCAGTGAACACCAGCTTTTTTTTTTTTTTGTCCAGCACCCCCATTTATGCCAGAAATAGCACATTTTCTTTCGGTTATTGTCCTAACCCTGCACTCTAGCCATCTGGTTCCCATGGGTGCTGCCGAGGTGTCTTATGCCCTGACCACCTGGGGAGAAGGCAGGAAGAGGCCCAGGGGCCGCGGCTGCCAGCTCACAGGCCAGGTAACTGGTCCCAAAGTGGGCGCCTGACTCAAACTAAGGAAGGAGACACACCTGGGGGCTGAAGTCAGGCGACACGGCGCTGGGGAGACAAGGTGACCTGACTGCGTGTGAAGCCCAGCCACTTCCGTCCCGAGTTCCCCGAGACGCCCTAAAGTTCTGATAATGCCTTTATCTTTCAGTTCAACTAGTTTTATTTCCTGTACCTTTTTACTAAAAGATCCAAACTACTACAGGAAGAAATAAAAATGACAGATGTGAAAGGAAGAAATAACTAGGCTTGATCATCCTTTGAATGTAAGACTGAAGGGAGGGAGTGACTATTAACAGCCCCTTTTTTTGAGGATGTGAAAAAAGGTGCCAAAAGGAAAAGTGCCCTGAAAACCATCCTGAGTTTCAAAAAATCTGAAATAGGAAACAGGTCTTCCTAATCCCAGACTAACATAATCCAACAAAGTGTAGGGCCTTCATTTATATTTACCACTCTACACATATAAACCAGCGGTGCATAAGCAAGGAAGCACTAACTCCAACCCTTTTAAATACTCCACTCCTTTCGTGTTTAATTATCATTCTTTTTTAAAACCTGCTTCACTTATTGCTAAAGGTGGGGGAGGGTAAGCAAAAACGCATAATCTTTGGTGTTTCCAGTTCTTTCATGACCTGGTTACTCCCTCTCAAAAGCCTCGCCACCTACACTGCTTCTTCAACAGCACATTCAAAAGGTAATCTGGATGTTTTCCAACATAAAATATCTCCTCCACAAAAAACTGCCTAAAAGATAAACTGCAAATGTCTACGCATGTACTGTATGCCCTTGTCTGCTGCAAAAGTAGATTATTTTTGCTCATTAAAAAGAAAATAAGTAAATAAGACCCAGATTAAATTTGAGTCACCCTGACATCACCCGCCATGGGCAACCTCTCGGTCTGGTTTAGAACTTCCAAACCAACACCTCACCTCATCTTCCCATCACCCCCTGCTGGGCCACACTTGGTCTGTCCAGTCCCAAGGAGAGGAGCTGGGCTGACTCCAAAGGCATAGGACACCAGCCTTTAAAGGACCTCAGGGGAAGCGGATGTCACTCAAGCGATTGAGCTCCTGCCTACCATATGGGAGGTCCCGGGTTCAGTTCTCGGTGCCTCCTAAAGATGAGCAAGACAGCGAGCTGACGCGACAGGCTGGCATGGTGAACTGATGCAACAAGATGACACAAGAGATACAAGGAGGAAAAACGTAACGAGAGACTCAATAAAGCAGGCAGCGGAGGTGGCTCAAGCAATTGAGCTCCCGCCTACCACATGGGAGGTCCCAGGTTCGGTTCTCAGTGCCTCCTAAATAAGGAAGACGAGCACACAATGAACAGGCACAGCGAGCACAAACAATGAGAGGGTGGGGAGAAATAAAATAAATCTTTTTAAAACAAAAGAAGGACCTCAGGTCTTATGGACTTTGTTCCTATTCAGGCAGCCCAGGCACTGCAAATACATATCCTGCAGTCAGATCAAAGTGGAAGCCTGCAGAGAGTTCACGGAGATGACCCAGGTCCAAATGGGATTCAAGGAACTTTGCCTGGTCCCGTAGGCTACCATGGTTGTGGATCTGGAGATGGAACAACTCCAAGGGATAGGAAATTTATTTTCTGGAGCCCATCATCCGCGAAACGCTGTCGGACGCATCTCTAGGCACCCAGAAGCACACAGAGTGGGAACATCTGGCTCTGAAAAAGCCAGGCAGAAGGAAAGGGGAGAGGAGTACTGCCTCTAGAAATGTCAACACAGAAACAGGGATATGTTACTGAGGATTTTGAGAAAAAACAAAATCTTGGGACTTTTAAAAATGTGATTCAGAATGACAAAGTGTGGTCGACTGCATTACAGCTCCCAACTGCTCCCTCCCTTCCTCGTAAGAGGATTATCCATCGCTGCCTGCTGCAGAGTCTCCGCCGGGAGAGGTGTCGTTCCTGACCCAGCTGACATCAGGCTCAGCTGTGTGACGTGCTTTGGCCAACAAAGTGGGAATAAACTGAGGTGCACCACTTCCAGCGACAGCTTTTTCCCCCCTGTGCCTCAATAACTGCCAGTCCCAGAGAGGGGCAGCTCCTCCAGGCTGGAGCCCAGATGCAGTGACACGGCACAAGGCCACAGCAGACCTCAGCTGGCATGGAACGCCAGGGAAATAGTAAACCTCGGTTGTTTCAAGGCGCTGGACTCGGTTAAGGTCGTCACTGCTGTAAAACCTCGTGTAAGCAGACTAACACAAGTGTTTATAATAAGATGAGCCTAGGCTGCTTTCCCTCTTGGGTTATTCAGTTTTCTCTGTACACCAAGTGTATCCTGAACCCTGCAGCCAGGTGAATTTCTGGAATGTGTAGTTCCGATCATGTAACTTCTCCACGCAAAATTCTTAAATGATTCTTCATAGCCCACCAGTAAATAAGGTCACACTTCCAAACCCTCTACAATCTTCCTACTTTCTCAGTTTTTTAGTACACAACTTCCTTTCATGTACTGTGTGCTATAAGTAGAGTGTGCAACTCACTACTTCCAAACACCTCAATTACTTTCTTGTTTCTGTTTCTTACATACATCTTGATTCCTATCCCAAATTTCTGCCTTTTGGAATCCTGCCCGTGTTTGAAGGCCTTCCTAAAATTTCACTGTTAGCTATGAAGCTTCTCTTTCTCTGAAATCACAAAGTACTGAAGGAGTAAATGATGTTTATTATAATCTCATTTCTATTACTGCAGGTGCTGAATATGTTTCATCTTCCTCACCATAGTATGAATCCTAGAGAGAAGGAACCATGAGCTGAATCATCTCTTGGGCCCCACACAATCTTCATACAACACTTTTCATGAACTTCTCAACTGCTGTTTGTCTGAGTAATGAATTTTCAATGGATAAATAAAAATGATTCCTAAGAAAAATGTGTAGCAGGAGGGTTGTGCTGTCCTTGAATTCATGCAGCTGCAACACTCTTGGGCCCAGATAGAAAGGCCAAAAGGCAAGGGATTGGAGCTGAGCTGCTGCATTTACCTGGGACACGGAACAGGCAAAAGCCTTAAGACGGAGGCTGAAAAGATGATCAGGGCTCAGCCACATTTGGTCTAAAACAGTGCTGCCCAAAAGAAAGAGAGTGCGAGCCACATACATACTTTAAAATCTTTTGGTAGCCACATTAAATATGCAAAAAATAATTTTAATAATATATTTTATTTCACCCAATGACTCTAAAATATTTATTTTACATTCTTTTTTAAAATATTGATTGAGAGCTGCATTGTGCCCTACCATGTGGTCTATCCTGGAGAAAGATCCATGGGCACTTGAGAAGAATGTATAACTCGCTGAGTTTGGATGCAGTGCTCTGTATGTGTCTGTTAGGCCTAACTTGTTTATCACATTGTTCAGGTTCTCTGTTTCCTTGTTGATCTTCTGTCAGTTGATCAACTGTTCTATCTAACGATGTGAGTGGGGTGTTGAAGTCTCCAACGATTATTGTGGAGATGTCTATTTCTCTCATCAGTTTTGCCAGAGATTGTCTCATGTATTTTGGGGAACCCTGGTTAGGTGCATAGATATTTATGACTGTTATATCTTCCTGGTGGACTGTCCATTTTATTAATATATAATGGCCTTCTGTATCTCTTATAAGTTTTTGCATTTAAAGTTTGTTTTGTCCAATATTAGTACAGCTACCCCTGCTCTTTTTTGGTTACTATTTGCATGGAGCAATTTTCCCAACCTCTCACTTTCAGCCAGTTTGTATCCCTGGGTCTAAGGTGAGTTTCTTGTAAGTAGCATATGGATGGCTCATGTTTTTTTATCTGTTCTGTCAGCCTGTATCTTTTGATTGGGGTTTAATCCACTCACATTCAATGATATTACTGTAAATGCGTTATTTACTTCCACCATTTTATTCTTACTGGGCGTCCCTTGTATGTGATGGTTTTCTTCTCCCTTGCTGTCCTGAGAATTTTCTCTTTATCTTTGACATTTGACATTCTGAGTAGTATGTGTCCTGGAGTAGTCTATTCAGATTTATTCTGATTGGGGTACGGTGCGCTTCTTGGACATGTAGATTCATTTCTTTCATGAGAGTTGGGATATTTTCAGCTATTATTTCCTCAAATACTCTTTCTGCCCCTTTTCCCTTCTCTTGTCCTTCTGGAATTTCCATGTATATTGTTGTGTTTCATGATGTCATTCAAATTTCTGAGCCCCTGCTGAATTTTTTCCATTCTTTTCTCTCTCTATTCTTTTCTCTCTTCAATTTCAGCTGTTCTGTCTTCTGTATCATTTATTCTTTCGTCATTTCGAGTCTGCTGTTGTATGCCTCTAATGTGCATTTAATCTCACCTATTGTATCTTTTATTCCTATAAGCTCTGTTACTTTTCTGTTCAGGATTTCAAATTCTCCTTTGCACTCGCTCAATGTCTTCTTGATGTTATTTATCTCTTCAGTCATATTGTCTTTCAACTCATTAATTTGATTTTGGAAATTTGTGCACATCTCGTTAATTAGTTCTCTCAAATCCTGCATCTCTTCTGGGGCTTTGATATATTCCTTTTCTTAAGCCATGTCTTCTATTTTCTTAGTATGGCTTGCAACTTTTTGCTGATGTCTAGGCATCTGATTAGGATGTAGTTTACTAAGATGCTCAATCTCTTTCTCTTTTGTAGGGATTTAGTGGCAGGAGGCTGTGTGTTACCGCTACTCTTTGATTCTTGGCTCAACCTGGATAGTTAGGTTTGTCCCTGCTAGTCGTTCAAAACTGGGCATGGGACCCAGTAACTGGTTGTAGACTCACTTCCTAGGGCCTTGGGAGGGAGGCTACAGAGGCTGGGAAAAGCCTCTCCTACTTTTTTTTTTTTTTTTAGGTATTATATATTTTTTTATCCTCCCCCCGCCCCGTTGTTGTTTGCCCCCGCTCTCTGCTGCGTCCATTCACTGTGTGTTCTTTCCATGTCTGCTTGTCTTTTCTTCTCGTCTTTCTCCTTAAGAGGCACCAGGAACGGATCCCATGGCCTCTGGTGTGGGAGAGAGGCACTCGATTGCTTGAGCCACCTCATCTCCCTGGTCTGCTGCATGTCTCACTGTCTCTCCCCTGCGCCTTCCTTTGTCACGTCATCTTACTGCACCAGCTCTCCACGGTGCAGGCCATCAGTTCTCCGCGGCGCGGGCCGGCTTGCCTTTACCAGGAGGCCCTGGGAAACGAACCTGGGGCCTCCCATATGGTAGATGGGGGCCCAATCGCTTGAGTCACGTCTGCTTCCCTCCTACTTATTTTTAATTTTCTTGCATGCACTTCCTTGGTCTGCCAGCAGGTGGCGCTCTTTGGTAGCGTTCAGTCCAATGCCTGGCTGGAGTGTATTTGTTGCAACAGACCAGATCAGTGTGATAGAACTTTCTGTCTGGAGGCTAGGAGCCTTGTAATTCAAACTTTCTCTGAGACAGTTCTCCAGCCTTCTCTGGCAGCCCCCTCCCTTTTCCTGGCTAGGAAATATTTCCACTCCCCTCTGAGTCCTCAACAATCAGTCCTGGTTAGTAGAGAAGGAGATTGGGAGGGTCGTATATCTTTAGCCCCTTGCAGGCTCCAAGGCAAACAATGGCGCAGCCCCACCCAGCCTGGAAGGACTCCTGGGACAAAGCAGAGCAAACCTGGGAGTCAAAAGCTGAGTCAGCCTTAGGCTGTGCCCCTCTATCTCCCCTTTCCTGGGGAGGTGGGTCATCAACAACCAGTCCTGGCCAGAAGAGAGGGAGATTGAGAGGGTCGGATGGCTGGTGGGACACAGCAGACCAAATATGTGGGTCAGAAGCTGAGTCAGCCTTAGGCTGTGTCCCTCTCTCTTCCCTTTCCTGGGATGGTAGATCCCGGGAGCCCCCTTTGTCTGTAGTCGCAGGCCCAGGGGCCCAAGAATTCTAAAGTGTCTTTAGTGTGGGGGAGGGTGCCGGCAGCAGCAGCCACTGGCTTCAGCTCACAGTTCCGTAACTGCGATTTCCCTCCTTTGTCCCTCTCTCCTCTAGGCAGTGTCCAGCCTTCTCCTGGTGTGCTAAACCCTAGCAGATCTTTTTCTAGGCTTTTTCAGCCTATCCTCTAGCTAGCTCTTTTTCTTTTCGCCCTCTCGTACTAAGTCTTCAAAGTCTGGTGTGTATTTTACACTTACAACCTATCTCAGTTCGGACTAGCCACATACCACGTGATCAATGGCTAGTGGCCACTGTACTGAGCAGCGCACGTTCTGAACTTATCTACTGGAGGCAAACCTTCAGTTTTCAGAAAGCCACAAAAGCAAAGCCGCAGAAGCAACAGAAAATGATGGCAGTCACACATGTTAAAACAAGACTGAATAAACCACACTGCACATCACTTCACGTTTTTCCCTACTTTATTCTGAGTAATCTTGGAAAAACTAGGTGTTTGTTTATCTGTGTGCCTCTTTAAAAAACACTGCCTCTAAAAGCCCAGTTTTATTTGCTATAATGTAATTTTCTTCTGCTCAAGATATTGCCAACATGCAACTGCAAGCAAGATAGCTCCATCCATTCGCCCCACGGAATCTAAGACCCCTCTCATTAGAAGCAGGGCGGGCATCACCATTCAAAATCCTCCAGGTTTCCCTAGGAGGCACTGGAAACCAAACCCTGGACCTCCGATGTGGAAGGGAGGCATCTAATCGCTTGAGCCACCTCCATTCCCTGCTTAGTTGTGTCTCTCATTATGGGTTTTTTTTTTTTTTTTAAGATTTACTTTTTTTTTTTTTAATCCATTTTTACCCCCCCACACCCATTTCTGCTGTTTTTGTGTCCATTCGCTGGGCAATTCTCTGTGTCCGTTTCCTGCCCTTTCTTCTCATTCTTCTCCTCCCGTCTTCACCAGGATTTGATCCTGGGAACCTCTGATGTGGGAGAGAGGCGGTCTGCCACCTGCGCCAGCTCAGTTCCTGGTTTTTCGGTATGTCTTGTCTTGGTTCTCCCTTGTGTCACGTTCCTGTTAAATCACCATCTTGCTGCATGCAGTGTACCCACGCACAGGGCGTGGCAGCTCAACTGCTCATGGGGCCTGACGGCACACCCACGCGTGGGGCCTGACGGCACGCCCATGTGCCTTGTATATTTTTTATTTTACTGGGAGGTCCCGGGGATCAAACCCAGGTCCCTCCATATGGGAGACGAACACTCAACCATTTGAGCCACATCCACCCCCTCTCATTATGTTTTTCTTCTTGTGTCTCTTGTTGCATCATCTTGTTGCGTCAGCTTGCTGCGCCTGCCCGTCACGTCAGCTCGTTGTCTTGCTCGTCTTCTTTAGGAGGAACCAGGAACCTCCGCTCCCTGCTTTGTTGTGTCTCTCATATTTTTCTTCTTGTGTCTCTTGTTGCATCAGCTCACCGCGCCTGCCCATGACGCCAGCTCGCTGTCTTCTTTAGGAGGTACCGAGAACCAAACCAGGGACCTCCCATGTGCTGGCGGGAGCTCAATCACTTGAGCCACATCCACTTCCCTACATTAATTTGATACTGCTCTTCTTTTGTTTTTAAAAGTAGAAAAATTCTGATAATATTATTTTATTATTTAAATGATAATGTTCTTACCATCAAGCTAAAATACTTGCAATTTACTCTGGTGATCTGTTCTTTAACCAATAGGTTATTTGTGTAAATATCTGGGGTTTTTTTGAGGTACCAGGGGCCGGGGATTGAAACCAGGACCCCATGGGGAGCTGGCGCTCAACCACTGAGCCACATTGGCCTCCCTGAGTTGGTTTTCTTTGTTTGTTTGTTTTTTTCAAATTTGACTTTTTATTTTTTTAGATTTTATTTATTTCTCCCCCCTCCGCCCGTCGTCGTTTGCAGTCGCTGCCTACTCTGTGTCTGTTCACTGTGTGCTGTGTCTGCTTGTCTTCTTTTTTTTTTTTAGGGCACTGGAAACCGAGCCCGGGACCTCCTGTGTGGGAGGGAGGTGCCCAATCGCTTGAGCCACATCCTCTCCCTGCTTGTTGTTCTCTTGTTGTGTCTCCTCATTGTGTCATCTCCTTGCGTCCGCTTGCTGCGCCAGCCTGTCGCATCAGCTCTCTGTCTTGCTCGTCTTCTTTAGGAGGCACTGGGAACTGAACCCA
>JAQZBX010099073.1:0-11513 GCA_029593785.1 Cabassous unicinctus
AGTTAATGAAAGAATATTGAAATATTACTGTTAACTATAGCTCACAGTTTGCATTAGGTGTATTTTTCCCATATACCACCCTAATATAAACTCCTTGTAATAGTGACATACATTTGTTACAGTTCATGAAAGAACATTCTTATATTTGTACTATTAGCCACAGTGAATGATCATCCACCACAGGATTCACTGTATTATAGAGTTCCATGTTTTATCCTCTAGCTTTCCTTTTAGTAAAATACATGAGCCCAAACTTCCCCTTTCAATCACATTCACACACATAGTTCATCACTGTTAATTATACTCACAATAATGTGCTACCATCACCTCTGTCTATTTCCAAACATTTGCAATCAACATAAATAGAAATTCTTTACAAATTAAGCATTAGATACTGTGGCAGTTCAAAGCATTTGTGGACCTCAGAAAATCCTGTTCTTAAAGTTAATGCATTCCAGTGCTATCTCTATTATAGGTGCGACCTTTTGATTAAATTACCTTGATTAAGGTATGAGATGGGGTCCTCTTTCATTCTTTTGGGTATGGATATCCAGTTCTTCTATCACCATTTGTTGATGAGGTTATTCTGTCCAAGTTGAGTAGACTTGACAGCCTTATCAAATATCAATTGACCATAGATGTGAGGGTTTAATTCTGAACTCTAATTCAATTCCATTGGTCAACATATCTATCTTTATGCCAGCAACACACTGTTTTGATTACTGTAGCTTTGTAATAAGCTTTAAAGTAAGGAAGTGTAAGTCATCCAACATCGTTCTTTTTTTTCAAAATGTTTCTGGCAAGTAAAGTCCCCTTACCTCTCCAAAAAAATTTGATAATTGGCTTTTCAACTTCTGCAAAGTAGATGTTGGAATTTTGATTTGGATTGTTTTGAATCTGTAAATCAATTTGCATAGAATGGACATCTTGATGATATTTAGTCTTCCAATCCATTAACTGGTATCTGTGGATACCAGTCAGCTTCTTTCCCCATCACTCCATTCATGGTTCATGAAAAATTTGGCCCTGGTGGTAGGGATGGAGGTTATGGATGGGCTCAGCAACAAGACTGACTTGGTTACAGCCACTCTGAATGCCCCATCTGCCAATAGCAGAGACTAGCATGCAGTCCCCAATATGGCACCATTCCCCAGAGTAATCAGTTTGCTACCTGTTGGCAAGTTGATGACAATTGACCACTTCCATCATGGAAGGGTCAGCGTTTTGTTCTAACTGGAATAGACACATACTTTGGATATGGGTTTGCCTTCCCAGCACACAGTGTTTCCACCAAAACTACCATCTGAGGAATTACAGATTGCCTTATCCACCATCATGTGGAACCATTCCTTTTGATCAAGGAATCCACTTCACAACAAATGTTAAGTGCAGAAATTGTCATATGCTAATGGAATTCACTGGTTCTACCATGTTCCCCATCATCCTGAAGAAGCTCTATTGATAGGATGGTGAAATAGTCTTTTGAAGGCTCACTTGTGGTGATAACTGGGTGGTTTTAGCTGGCAGGCCTGGGGTGGTGGTCTCCAGGAGTCTGTATGTGCTCTAAATCAAAATACACACTATGTTGCTCTTTCTCCCATAGCCAGGATTCACTGGGTCCAGGAGTCAAGAGGGAAGAAATGTGAGTAGAGCCACTCACTATTATCCCTAGTGATCCACTAGAAAATCTTTTCCCTCCTCTCCCTGCAATCTTAAGCTCAGTTGGTCTACTGGTCTTAGTTCCAAAAGAAGGAGTGCTTCTACCAGTAGACACACTGATTACATTGATCTGGAAGTTAAGACTGCCACCCATCCATTTGCGGATCCTCATGCCTGCCTCTGAATCAACTAGCAAAGAAGGGAATTACTTTATTGGCTGGGGTAATTGATCCTGACCATCAAGGGTAATTAGGATTTCTACTACACATTGCAGGCAAAGAAGAGTTTTTCTGAAATAAAAGAGATTCCTTAGGGCATCTGTTAGCACTATCATGCCCTGTGATTGAAGTGAATAGAAAATTGCAACAACCCAATCCATGCAGGATTACTAATGACCCAGAATGTTCAAGAATGAAGGATTGGGTCACCCCACCAAGGTACTCAGCTTGGCAAGCTGAGGTGCTTGCTGAGGGTAAAGGGAATAAGGAGTGGAAGTAGAAGAAGGAAGTCACATATATGAGTTACATCCATTTTATCAGTTGCAGAAACAAAAACTGTAATGGTTATGAGTTTTTTCTCCTTTGATTTGCTATGAATGTGTTTATATATAATATAGATATACACATAAATGGATATCTTTATTTTCTTTCCTATCTTATCCCCCATCATAGAGCATAAGTTTTATGAAATTCATGTCATAGTTTTTAAGTTATAAGATATCAAGTTTAAGAGTGAATATTACCCAAGGATTTACATCCTCTTGTGGGGAAAATGTTAATATATTTCCAGTTGTGTTCAGGACAGTTGAATTATGTTATGTAAAAGTTTGACTATGTTATTGTCTTTATTTAGACAGTATGTATGGTTTAAGGAAATGTGTATAGATGTCAAATTAACAAATGGTGGATTGTGATAGTTATGTTCATGTGTAACTTGGCTAGGTTATGGTGTCCAGTTGTTTGGTCAAGCAAGCCCTGGTCTAAATGTTATTAGGGGTTTATTTTATGGATTTAAATCAGCAGTCAGTTGATTACATCTATGGCTAATTACATCTACAATCAACAACGGAGATTGACTTCAGCAATGAGGGAAGGCTCATGCAATAAGTTGAAGGCCTGAAAGGGAGAACTGATGATTTTATTAGTCAGAAAGAACAATTTTGATCTCTACTTCAGCCATTGTATTAGTCAGCCAAAGGGGTGTGATGCAAAGTACCAGAACTTTGGGCTTTTATAAAGGTATTTATTTTGGGTAGAAGCTTAGGCACAAGGCCCTAAAGAGTTCAACTCAAGGTACCATAAGATTTACAGTCTCACCCAAAGTCATTTGCCACATATTGAGCAAGATGGTGGGCGACGTCTGTGAGGTTTCAGTCTTCTTTCTTCCTCTTAAGGCTCCATGGTCCCAGCTTCTTCTGATCTCAGGTATAGGCTGGCATTGGGCTAGTCTCTTTCCTGGGAGATTGTTTCTTTCCAATCTCAGCTGCTCTGTTCTCTTCACAAGGTTAGCTGTAGACTATCAGCCTCATCTCTCTTCCTGGGACCTCTGCCATGTCTAATGAACTCTCTTTCTCTGTGTTGTTCTTCTCTGTGTGAGTGTCCACCCATCGTGGGGGCGAGGACTTGATGCCCTATTAATGTGGTTAAATCAAAGCCCTAATCCTAATTTAATTGAGTAAATGTAACCTTTGAATTTAATGCAATCAAAGGGTATCACACCCAGAGAAACAGACCAGTTTACAAACATAATCTATATTTCTTCTTTTGGAATGCATCGGTAATATCAAACTGCCACAGCCATTCAGCTTCTCCTGGGAATTCCTCAGCTTCGCTGGAGTTCTTGTCAGTCCTCACAGTCAGCTGAGCCAATTCCTGTAATAAATCTCATAATGTTTATGTGTGTGTGTGTATGTTTCTCTTCATCTCCAGTCAAGTCTTTTTCACTGGAGAACCCTGACTAATACACTTGCTCCTGTTCATTCTGGAACAATTGCATCCAAAAGCTGTTCTAAGATAAGAAACACATGTTCAATGTAGTGGTTTTTGTAGATCCTATGGCTAACCCTGATGTTCACTGTTCTATTTATTTTCTTTTTAAGAAGTGTAAGAGAAGGGTGAAGTGTAGTGAAGGGTTTTCACTGAGCAGATTATCTTCTTTCAAATCAGTTGTCCAAACCACTACTCATATCAGTTGTCCAAACCGCTACTTAGAGCCAAGTATCTCAAACTTTGGGGGTAGTCAAGGTACTCCAACAATTATGGAGTATCTTTTCTCTCTTTATAGTTCCTTGATTATGTTTATATAGTGTTGACATAATGGAGGATGTGTGTCTGATGGGGTATATGTAGTAATGGTTGGTGGCAGAACATAGAAGCTTGTTGGACAAATATCCCTAAATGACCCATCATTCTCAAAATTTGAAGATTTCATTATTCCCATGTTAGATAGTTTTGATTATACTGTGTCTGTCCTTGTATTGTTCCTTTCATATTTTACATTAATTTCTCATGTTTGACACAAGTTTTGATAATTATAATTTTAGTAGTTATTTAATATGATAATATACTAAAATACTTCTTTGCTGCCTCACCTTTTGGTTGATTACTCCCTTTTTATGGAAAATATTGGGATAAAAGTTTTTATTTTACTATTTCTCTTGAGTTTTTTATTTTTATATATTTTTCATAGGAGTGGGATTAATGTGTATAATATGTGGATTTTATCTTTACAATTCTCACCATACTTTTCAAATTGTTTTTCTAAATATTTATACCAATGTGTGACTATGTCATTTTCACCTCAAACTTAGAAACATTGAGTATAATTATTGTGTTTTAAATGAATTCATTCACTAAAAATGGGCATCTCCGAGTTGCTGAGGTGATTACTTCCAAAATATATTATGAATCTGCTTCACATTACTAGATGCATAGTAGTTTCAAAAGAATAAACTATTAGAGAGGAAATTCTGAAACCGTGAACCTCAAAGTCTAGTCTAAAAATGGAGCCTAGAATATCATACTTATCTGATAATCCACTTAAAATGACCATTTATCTTGATCTCTGTGAGAAGAGCAAAATCAGTTGTGGGTCATAGAAGATTTTCATAACCCTTTTTGGAATAAGGAATACCAGTCCTTTTTATTATTAAGGTAGCCTTTCCAATTCTGACTTCAAGAAAATGACTTTTACTTATTTAATCAATACATATTTACTAAGTACTTACTCTGTGACAGGCAGAAATTCATCAAATATACAGAAAAGCTGTTTATTGGGGGCTGCCTACCCTCAGGTACTAAGGGTCACCTGCCATGTTGTCTTTTCCATGGCTGTTGCTTCAAGACCAAGACCAAAGTCTTTCCTACTCTCATCTGCTAAGACAGAGGATAGTATAACATAATTATAGCAGTGACATCCCACCAACTTTGGCATATTTTATGGGTTAAAGGTGAGCCATAGAACCATATACCCTCAAGGGAATTATACAGGGGCATGACTCATTGGGTCACCTTGGGATGATTCTGTTATAGAGAGTAATCAGAAAAGTCTGAATTTCCTATTTGAAATTGTATACAACACACCTCCTGTATTATTATTCATTATGTTCAGTTACTTCTCTCATTTATCTGCTTTGTTAGAATCCACATGCTTTGTTACAATCTGTGTTCTACTCTTGGGGAATGTGTGTCATAATAAAACTCTATTTTAAGGTTTTCTTTTATTTCATCCCAAACATTTTTTTCAGGATCAAAACATACAAAGCCTCAGAAAGGAATTGTTCTAATTTGCTCCCATAAATAAACTTCGTTTTCAATTAAGGATATTTGAGGGTCATGCTCAAGGGCATCCTGATTTAGCTAAGACTTGGTAAATGTTAAAGAATTAACTAGAGATTAGAGGAATATAGATTTCAACTAGTTTATCTAGTTATTTTTATTTAATTATTTTACAATTATTTGAGTTCTTTCTCTTGCAGTATACAGCCTGTTTAACTAAGGAAGACTTACTGTAATGTCATATAGTAATAATTTTCTACACTAGATAACATTTCTTTTTGGATTACCTTTGGCCATTGGCAATTTTGCCACTCATATGAATCCATGAGAAATTTCCAGAAGCTCATAGTTAAGGCATTTAGAAAAGTACAATCAGTTTTCTGTAGAATAAGTTGGTGTCTTTGTATAGCAGAGTTCTTGCAATGTGTTGAGTGCTGCCTCTGGAGCATCTACCCTACTGAATTTGGTATCTTTTTTTTCTTTTTTTTCTTTTTTCACGTTCTACCATATTGACCTACAGAAGGTATAAACATTGAGTTCACAGAGACCTAGGATTGAATCCTACACCCAACCTTTTTATTAATGTTAGACAAAAAAAAACATTCTTTTCTTTGATTTCCTTACCTGTAAAATGGAAATAATATTACCTACCTCATGTGTTTGTGATTATTATTAAAATGAGATGGCAAATATAAAGTAATTATCACTGTACAACACATGTAGTAAGAAATGAACAAATGGGAGCTATTGATTTTATTACAGTTATTCTTAAAATGTATAAACCTCCATGCATTGGTAGCACCAGAGCCAAATAATGAGGGCCTTTTAATTGTTATATTGGATAAAACTCTTTTGATTGTGACAGAAATATAACTCATACTTGATATGAAATGCAACGAGAGAAAGGCAAGATAACATCTTAGGATCATTCAAAAGTTCAGGAGTGGTTCCTGTCTTTAGGGATAGCTGGACACCTCAGCTCAAATACTGCCATCACATTTAGGCTTCTTCCTTTTTCTTGTGTCTACCTTAATATGAAATACGTTCCTTCAGGCACTCTCTTATTTCAAGGTGACCAGATGAATGTCATCATCTCTGAGTTCATATCCTATCTTTCTGTTAAAGCCAGAAAAAAGGGGAAAAGAAAGTATTTCCTTCTCAATTGTTCCAATAAAATACCTAAGAGTATCACTCATATTATCAGCTGATGTAATATTCTCACCACTCAACCTATCTATAACTGAGGCGATGTGAATTCGGTGCTAGGATTGCCCAATCCTGAGATCTGTGGGTATGGCCAGCCCAAGCTGAAGCACATGATATGAGAACGCTGAAGGGAAATTTCTGTTATCGTAAGGGGGACCAATGGTAGGCATTACATCAACAAACAAAACAGTGGATGTAGAGTAAAACGATGTTTAAGGAAAGCATCCATTTATGAATCACATACCCTTCTTTTGATTCTAAGAAAAAGTTATTGATTCTGGCTAACCCAGACAAAAAATATTGATAGGATAGAGAATAGAAAATAAAATGTAAGAAAACAGGGGAAGAGACAGGATCCAGGAATTTCAGAACATGGCACTTTCAGAAATTGAAGAAGCAGAGATTCTTGGGCTCCTGTTTAAGGAGACTCTGACAAGAAAAATTTGTTTGAAATCTTGAATCATTTGAATGAAGAATCATATTCTAGGGAAAGAGTAAAAGATTAATCTAGCTTGGGGCATAATTCCATGGTATAGGGACAAATGATAGGACACCTTGTTTGGCAATCCCATAAAGAAGTGTGCAGTGGGAGAGGGGTAGTTTCTCCAATGAAAACCTGGGGAGCTGTGACCAAAAGAAGTGAAAAAGGATGTTAGGCAAGAACAGTCATGTTCTCCATCCTCGTGGCAAACTCACTTCCATGAGACTGTGGGCATTAGAATCGAGTGTTCCGAGTTCTAATAATGGCTCTACTAATAAATTATGTGAATTCAGAAAAGTCACATTCTATTTCGAAGCTTTGGTTCTCTCAGTGTGGATAATAATACTACTTACCTTTTAGGTGTCTAGAATGGGAAAGGAATGCAGCTTTGATAATGATGTGATGAATATATTTTCAACTATCAGTTAAGTTTGGTATTTACAGTTTCGATAAATGTGAGAAATGTTGAAACAGTAATGAATGTGTTTTGTGAACAAAAGTAAAAAGTTGGGCCTTTCTTTAAGGCTTCAAGACATAATGCAGTGGAAATAATCCTGGAGTGAGGATGAGGAAACATGAGTATTTTTCCTGTATGACTACTTATAAGGGGTCACTAAATATTCCTGGTTTCAGGAATTAAATTGAGGATTGGGGTGATTAATGGACCTTGAATATACCTTCCAGTATTAGCATCCATTATAATAAAACAGAGAAAAGGAAGACACAAATTGGTTATTGTACAGACATGTTTTTATCATTAGATACTTTTTGAGCATTCACTGTGTAATAGGTGCCATTCTAAGCACCTTCCATGCATTAACTCATTTAATACTCATTATGACCTCATGAGGCAAGCTCCTTTGTTATCTTCTTATTATACCTGAGGAAACTCAATCAAAAAGAGATAAGTAACTTGTCTAGTATCTTACATCTAGAAATGACAGAGCTGGGATTCAAACCCACATACTGTATAAACATTATGATAAATTCCTCTTGTCTATATATGAAGATACTAGTCATTTACCCATTTTTCTGTTTAGTATCCGCAAAAGGATTTTGAAAGAATTTGAGGCAGTTTAACTATTTTTCAAGAAAAAATTAAGAATAGAGAGGAAATATTCTTTGGAGAAGAAAAAAAAGAGTGGGAGAGAAACAGGAAAGAAATGAGCTTCTTGCCTTTCTCCAACTTTTCTTATCCTAGACACAAATTGTTTACCACTGATAGATGTTTAATACTTCCTTATATTTCTAGACTTTATGGATCAGCAATTACCCATATTGTACTCAAACTTTATGAAGGAAAGAAATGGTCTGCTTAAATTGATTTAATTAATAGTGAAATAAAATTTGCAAACATTTTAAAATAGAAAACAGTAAAATTTTATATCTATAAAAGTTTCCTCCAATACTTGAAAGGAGTTTAAAAAAATAGAAAACTCATGATGGAGATTATTGTTTTAAAGGAATATATATCTCAACACTAAAGTCACATATTGTTGGGTTTTCCTACTATCTGCTTAGGGTCACCAGTGTCCTACTAGTGGAAAGTTACTTGAGTTCTAGTAGGTGCCAGCAAGTGTTCCTTTGGTTCAGCTCTGAGTGAAAGTTCATCTTTTAATGAGAAAGGCATTTTGTGTAACTTTGATTCTTCTCTTACAAATTTCCAAGATTCCTCTAAAGTCAATGAGAGCAGTACGAAATGTCAGTAGAAACTTGGACATAGATTAGAAAGTGAATATGGGTCAATGTCTTGAAGCTTTCAAAAAGATTTTGTTTGTTTAAGAACATTTTTTTTCTGAGCACCATCTGTGAATTGACAATTATCTGGAAAGGCTTAAAATCTGATGTGTTAAGAAATTTTTGCAAGCTGCATTAAATATGCTGATGGGAAGAAAGGATGGAACAAACCAGAGTTGTGAATGTGGGAGTAAATCTGGGAAACAGCTATTGCATACCCTTTGGGTATATTTATGAATTACCCAAAGTAATTCAGGGGGCGGAATAGTGATATTGTCCCATTACCTCCTCACCTCTTCAACCAGCCCATAAGAAACAACATTCACACCCACCCATCATTTCCTTATTCAGAGGATCATCCAAAATACACCCACCCAATAGTCTTATAGTGTAAGCTCTTACATATAGTGTATGTGAATGTATATGCTTTTGCATATCATAGGGAAAGAGTTGTTAGGGAGACAGTGGACAACTAAAGGAAGAGAGGAGGGCTCTGTCTGGCAGCACTGAACTACTGAAAGAAAAGAAAAACAAAAACTTGCCTAGTTGTCACCTCTCTACTCCCTCAGAGGTCTCTGGGAGGGACCTCTAGATTGGGTATTTGATATGGGAGTTGGTGATTTCTGACTCCAACCAATTTTCTTGTTTCACATGTAATACATCTCAAGAACATGTGCCCTGTGGAGATTATTTGAAATAACTCTATAACGAATCTAAATGCATCTTTAATAGTGTGATGACAGAACTTAAATATGTTTCTTTAGCATTAGACAATTAGGCCATCTCCAACTATGAACAGATGGCATACTAAAATATTTTTCCTTTTCTTTTCTTTTATAGTCTTTTTAGAATTTTTTATTTTTAAAGAAGCTTTAGATTACATAAATGTTATATCAAAAAATATAGGGGATTCCCATATACCCTACCCCCTCCCGCTCCCACACTTTTCCCTATCGACAACATCTTTCATTTTGTTAATGTGGGAAAGTGGGGGAGGGGGAGGGGTGGAACATGGGAATGCCCTATATTTTTGATGTAACATTTATGTAATCTAAAGCTTCTTTAAAAATAAAAATAATTTAAAAAAAAAAACATCTTTCATTAGTGTGGTACATTTGTTACAACTGATCAACACATTTTGAAACATTGCTACTAACCATGGTCTATAGTTTACATTATAGTTTACACATTGCACTGCACAATTTTATAGGTTTTGACAAAATGTTTAATGGCCTGTATCCATCATTGCAATGTCATGCAGGACAATCCCAATGTCCCAAAAATGCCCCATGTGACACGCATTCTTCCCTCTCTTTCCCTTCAGAACCTCTGGTGACCACTGCTTTTATTTCAATGATACAAGTTCTTCAATTGCTAAAATAATAATAAGTCTACTTTTAGTCCATAGTTGCATTCCCCCCTTATGATTATTCATTCCTCAGTCTTGAGGATTTTGGGATGGTATGCCCACTCTGTTTCTGATTGTGAGTGGGCTTAGATCCCATAGGGCAGCTGGATGGAACAGTCTTGCTTACCGTTGTAGATACTCTATTTTTTTGGGTATGGGCATTGTCCATCATCATCCTTTTGTTGTCCTGGGCAAGTTCAATTTACTGGAAAGTACGTACTGCAACTCTTGCTGAGATTCAGAGCTCAACTGACATATGAACAGACCAAAGATGTAAGTCTCTGGGACATATATTTAATGCATATAGTGCTAATTATAAGTTCAAATAAAAGGGGCAGAAAAGCCATGTGTAAGGAAATTATAAATGAGTCTAACTCTGTTACATAGGGGAGCATACATTCCAAAGTAAGGCCCACTGACAAGGTGCCAAATTCCTGAGACTGTCTGCACTGCCTATAGTGTCTAGATGTCTCTAGTACCCTCAGAAGCCCCACTTCATAAGGCACTGTTTACTGTGGCAGTCAATGCGATCCTGCTGAGACGTGCATAAGTGTAACCTCTAGAATGACCTCCGGACTCACTTTGAAATCTCTTAAAAAGTCATTTGTATTTAATATTCTGCCCTTTTGTCAAGGTCTTTTTCCAAAAGCATTGCTAGTTGGTTTTTGGTAATAATCCCTCGGTGTCAAGGAGGCTCATCCTCAGGAGTCATGTCCCATGCCAGAGGTGGGGATGGAGGAAGGTAGTGCATTTATATGCTGAGTTTTGCTTTGAAAAAGAGGCCAGTCCCCCAATTAGGATGAAGCAGAGCTGAACTTCACTCATACAGTCCATCTCCAAAATCTGCCCCTACTTCTACTTCTCTGTCCTGCTTCTAGATGGGCAGTGTTTCAGTTCAACATTTATCATGGCCCATCCTATGCTGGTCATTGGGCTAGATGCCAGTGATACAAAGATTAAAAGCAATCCCATCCCCATCAATGGGGAAGGAAGTACTTGGGGAGAGATATATGAACTAATTATTAAGAATAATGCATTGAAGAAAGTGCCTAGAAAGATATTGAATAGGACAGAGAAATAAGTGATTACCCTTAGTAAGAAAGGGGCTAAAGAATGAGTCTGTGCCTGCGGTAAACATCTGAAATGCCTTTTGATGGATAAGTAGGAGTTTCAACAAATGATGGAAAGTGATGTTAGAGGTGGGAGAAAGTGCACACATAGAAAGTCCAGGGGCATGAAATAGCTC
>JAQZBX010099074.1:0-11529 GCA_029593785.1 Cabassous unicinctus
TAACCTAAACCTAACCCTAACCTAACCCTAAACCTAACCCTAACCCTAACCCTAAACCTAAAACCTAACACTAACCTAACCCTAAGACTAATCCTAATCCTAACCCAAACTCTAACAGTAACCTAAACCTAACCCTAAACCTAACCTTAACCTTAACCCTAAACCCTAACAATAACCCTTAAGCTAACCCTAACACTAATACTAATCCAATTCCTAATATAACCTTAACCCTAACCTAAACCAAACACTAATCCTAACCCAAAAGCTAACCATAACCCTAACCCTAATCTAATTCCTAACTTAACACTATCCCTAACCTAACATTAACCTAACCCTAACCCTAAACCCTACGATACACTGAACCCTACCCCTAACCCAAACCTTAAAATAACCCTAACCCTAAGCCTAACTCTAACCCTAACCCTGACCATAAACCACAACCTTAAACCTAAACTCTACCCATAACCTAACCCTAACCCTAAACCCTAAACATAACCCTAACCATAACCCTTACCCTAACCTAACCCCACCATAACCCTATCCATAGCAATAACCCTAAACCAAACCTTAATCCAAACCTAAGCCAAGCCCAACCCTAACCCTATCCCAGCCCTAATCCCTAATCGAAACCTAACTCTAACCCTAACCCTAACCCTTACCCTAAATCATAACCCTAACCCAAACCCTAAGCCTAATGCTAACCTAATTCTAACCCTAATCTTAACCCTAACCCTAAACTAACCCTAATCCTTACCATAACCCTAATCCAATCCAAACCTTACCATAGCTTGAACCTAAACCTAACTCTACCCTTACCCTAATCCAATCACTAACTTAACCGTAACCCTAACCTAAACCAAACCCTAACCCTAACACTAAACTTACCATAAACCTTAATCCTAACCCTAACCCTAACCCTACCCATGATCCTAACCAAACCCTCACTGTACCTTAACCATAACCCTAAACATAACACAAAACACTAACCCTCACCCTATCCCTAACCAAAAACCTAACCGAAACCTTAACCCCAACCAAACCCTAACAATAACCCTAACCCTAACCATAAACTCACACCTTAACACAAACTCTAACCCTAACAATAAACATAAACATAACCAAAACCTAAACTTAAACCAAAACCTAACTCTAACCCTAACCCTAACACTTCCTCGAACCTAACCCTAAACATAAACATAAACCTAACCCAAAGCCTAACCCTAACCCTACACCAAACCCTTAATCTTAACCCTAAACCTAACCTCTACCCACACCCTAATCCTAAACCTAAACCCTAAATTGAACTTAGCCCTAAACCAATCCATAACCCTAACCATATCCTAACCCAATCCCAACCCTAACCGTAACAATAACCATAAACCAAACCCTAATGCAAACCAAACCCTAACCCTAACCCTTACCCTAACTCAGTCCTAATCCCTAATCCAAACCTAATTCTAACACTAACTATAACACTTACCCTAAATCATAACCATAACCCTAAACCTAACCCTAAGCCTAACACTAAAACTAACTTTAAACTAACCCTATACATAACCCTTTCCGTAATCCAATCCCTAACTTTACTGTAACCCTAATCTAATCATAACACTAACCCTATACCTAACCCTTACCGTAATCCAATCCCTAACTTTACTGTAACCCTAATCTAATCATAACCCTAAACCTAACCCTAAACCTAACCCTAATCCAATCCCAAACCTAACAGTAACCCTAACCTAAACCTAACCCTAAACCTAACCCTAATGCTAAACTCGAATCCTAACTCAAACCCTAAACCTAAACTTAACCCTAACATAACCGTAACCCTAACACTAACACTAAAAGTAACTGTATTCCTAAACCCTAACCGTAACCTAAACCTAACCCTAAGCCTAACCCTAACTCTGACCCTAAGGAAACCCTTACCCTAACGATAACACTAAACTAACCCTAACATTAACCTAACCCTAGCCCTTACACTAACACTTACCCTAAACTCTCAACTTAAATCTAACTCTAACCCTAACCCTATCCGTGTGTTCACAATTGAGTGAAAGCAATTGCATAGCAGACAAATAAAACCCTAAACCTAAACCCTAACAGTAAACGAACTCTAAAACTAATCCTAACCATAACCTTAACCCTGAACGTAACCTAAACCTAACCCTAACCCTAAACCTAAACTAACCCTAAAACAAACATAACCCTACCACAAACCGTTACCTTAACACTAAACCATAACCATAAAACTATTCCTAAACCTAACCATTAACGTAACCCTACCCGTAATCCTAACCAAAGCCTAAATCTAACCTAACCCTAATACTAACCCTAAACCTAATGCTAACCCAAACCCTAACACTAACCTTAAACCTAACCATAAATCCAGTCCCTAACCAAAAACCTTATCCTAAACCTAACCATAACAATAATCCTAACATAACCATAACCTAAACCTAAACGTATCCCTAACACTAAACCTAACCTTAACCCTAAATACTAACTCTAACTTAACCATAAAACTACCCTTAATCTAAACCTAAACCTAAACCAAACTCTAACCATAAGCCTAACCGTCAACCTAAACTTAACCCTAACCTTACCCTAACCCTAACCCTAACACCTACACGTACCCTAACCTATAACATAAACCCTAATTCTAACCTTAACCTAAACCAACACTAACCTTAACCCTTAACCTAACCCGAAACCAAACCCTAACCCAAACCTAACCCTTAACCTAACCCTATCCCAGCCCTATCCCTAATCCAAACTTAACTCTAACACTTACCCTAACAATTACCCTAAATCTTAATCCTAAACCCAACTCTAACACAAAGCCTAACTTTAATGCTAACCCTAACAATAACCCTAACTTTAAACCCTAACCCTAAACTAACCCTATCCCTAACCTTAACCCCAATCCAATCCCTAACATTACTTTAACCATAATCTAACCTTAACCATAACCCTAACCCTAACCTTAATTCAATCCCTAACATAACCCTACCATAATCCTAACCCTCAACCTAAACCTAACCATAAAACTTACCCTAAACCTAAACCCTAACCATACCCTAACACAAACTGTAACCCTAACCCATATGCAAACACTAACCCTAACCTAACCCTGAACCTAAACCTAACCCTAAACCATCATCCTAACTGTAACCCTAAACCTAATACTAACTATAACGTAACCATAAACCAAACACTAACACTAACTGCAATCCTAAGCCTAACCCTAACCGTAATCCTAACACTAACACAATCCCTAACCCGAACTAACCCAAACCCTAACCCTAAAAATAAACCGAAAACCTAACCAAAACCCTAACCCTAAAAATAAACTGAAAACCTAACAGAAACCCTAACCCTAACCCTAACCTAATCCTAAACTTTTCCTAAACCTAACACTAATCCTACCCTTAACCCTAACCCTAACCCTACACCTAAGCCCTAAACCTAACCCTAAACTTAACCCAAACATTAACCCCAACCCAATCCCTAACACTAACAATAAACGGAAACCCTAACCCTAGCCCTAACCATAACCCAAACCCTAACACTAACCCAAACCCTAAACACTAACCTTAACCCTACCTCTAACTCTACTCCAAACCTAACCTTAAACCTAAACCTAAACTTAACCCTAACCCTAAACCTAAACCTAACTTCTACCCATACCCTAACTCTAAAACTAAACCCTAAACTTAACCTTAACCCTATCCCCAACCCTAACCCTAACCTAACACAACCCTAACCATAACCCTAACTATAACCCTAAACCAAACTCTAAGCCAAACTTAACCCTAATCCTAACCCTAACCCAGCCCTAATCCCTAATCCAAACCTAATACTAACCCTAACATCACCCCTTACAATAAATTGTAACCATAACCCTAAGCCAACCCCTAACCCTAACTCTAACCCTAACTTTAACCACTAACCCTAAACTAACACTGTCCCTAACCTTAACCGTAATCCAATCCTTATTTTAACCTAAACCTAACCTAAGCATAACTCTAAATCTAACCCTAACCCTAACCTTAATCCAATCACTAACCTAAACCTAACCATAACCTAACTGTAACTATAACACTAACCATAACACTAAAACCTAATCCTAAACCTAAACCTAAACCTAAACTTAAACTTAAGCTAACCATAAACCTAACACTAACACTAATCCTAACTGTAAAACTAAGCCCATCCCTAAACCTAACCCTAACTCTATCACATAACCCTAACCCTAACCAAAACCTAACCCTAAACCTAACCCTAACTCAGACCCTAACCCTAACCCTAACGAATCCCTTACACTAACCATAACCCTAAACTAACCCTAAAATTAACCTACACCTAACCCTAACTCTAAACCTTACCATAAACCTAAACCTAACCGTAAACCAAACCTGACCCATGTGTTCACATTTCAGTGAAAGTATTTCCATAGAAATCAAACAAAACCCTAACCCTAAACCCTAACACAAACCTAACCCTAAACCTAATGCTCACTGTAACCTAAACCCTAAACCTAACCAAAATTTAACCCAAACCCTAACCCTAAACTAACCCTAAAACTAACCTAACCCTAACTCGGGCCCTTTCCCTAAACCTAAGCCCTAAACAAAGCCATAATCCTAACCATAACCATAACACTAAACTACCCGTAAACCTAATCACACCCTTACTCTAACATAAACCTAATCCTAAACCAAAACCCTAACACTAACCTTAAACTTAACTCAAAAATTAACCCTAACCTAACCCTAACCCTAACCCTAATCCTAACTGTAACCATAAATACAAACATTTACCAAAACCCTAACCATAACCATAAATCTAACATAACCCTAAACCTAAACCTAACCCTATCCCTAACCCAAATCCTAACCCTAACACTAAACACTAACCCTAACGCTAACAATATCCCTACCCCAACCTCAACCTAAACCTAACCCTAACCCTAACCCTAAGCCTAAACCTAACCATAACACTAATCCTAACCCTAACTCTAAACCATAATGCTAACCCTAACGTCTACCCATAGCTTAACCCTAAACCTAAACACTAAACCTAACACTAACCCAGCCCAATCCCTAATCCAAATCAACACTAAATCTAATCATAAATTTTATGCTAAATCCTAACCCTAACCCTAACTTAACCCTAACACTAAACCTAACACTAACTCTAACCGTAACCCTAACACTAACTCTAAACCTAACTGTAAACCCTAACCCTAACCTAACCCTAACCCTAACCCTAAACCTAAGCCTAACACTAACCCTAAACCTAACTCTAAACCCAAACCCTAACTGTAAACCTAAACTTACCCTAACCCTAATCCTAAACCATAACCCAAAACAAAACCCAAAAACCTAACCAAACCTAAACTATCCCTAACCCTAACCCTAAGCCAATCCCTAAATCCTAACACTAAACTAACTTTAACCCTACCCCTAACCTAAGCCATACTTTACCCTAACCCTAACACTAACCCTAAACCAAACACTAAACCTAACCTAACCCTAACTCTAACCCAGCCCTAATCACTAACCCAAACCTAACTCTAAACTTAACCCTTACCCTAACCCTAAATTATATTCCTAAACTTATCTCTAACCCTAAGGATAACCCTAAACCTAACTCTAAACCTAACCTTAAATGCAAAACCTAAACTATCCCTTTCTCTATTCTTAAACCTAAACACTAAACCTAACCCTCACCCTAATTTTAACCTTAACCCTAACCTAAACCTAAACCTAACCCTAACCCTAACCCTAACCTAAACCTTCACCCTAATTCTAATCCTAAATCATAAAGTGGACCGTAACCCTTAAACTACCCCTAATACTAACCTAAACATTACCCTTCACAAACCCAAAACCTAACCTAATCCTAACTGTAAACTTAACCCTAAACCTAAACCCTAAACATAGCCCTAAACTTAACCCAAACCCTAACCCTAAACTAATCCCTAACTTAACCCTAACCCTAACATAACCATAACCCTAAACCTAACCCTAAACTTAACCATAACCCTTAACCTTATCCAATCCCTATCCTAACCATAACCCTACATAACCCTATTCCTAATGCTAACCATAACACTAACACTAAATCTTTACCCTGACCCAACCCTAACAGAGACCCTACCCCATACCAAACCCAAACACTAACCCTAACCTAAAACTAACCCCAACCCTAACACTAACCCTAAACTTCAACCCCATTCCTAACTCTAAACATAAAACTAATCCTAACTCTAACCTTACCGTAAACCTAACCCAACCCTAACCTAACCTTCTCCGTAACCCTAAAAACCCTAAACTAACACGAAAACTAACCTAAACCTAACCCTAAACTTAACCATAACCCTAAAGTAAACACAAACCTAATCCTAAACCTAACGGTTACCCTAACCCTAAACCCAACCCTAACCCTAATGCTCACCCTATGTGTTCACAGTTGAGTAAAAGCAAGTGCAAAGCAGCCAAACAAACCCTAAACCTAACGCTAAACTTAACACTAAACCCTAAACATAACCCTAAAGGTAACCCTAAGCCTAATCTTAACCCAATCCCTAACCTAACCCTAACCCTAACTGAATCCTAGCCCTAACCATAACGCTAACCCTAAACTTAACCCTAACCCTAACTCGGACCTTAACCCTAACCCTAACCCTAACCTTAACCCAAACCCTAACCCTAACCTAAATCTAACCCTAACCCTAAATCTAACCAAAACCTAAGCCTAACACTAAACTTAAACTAACCCTAACACTAAACATATACCCAAACCCTAACCCAAACCCTAAACCTAACCATAATCATATCCCTACCCTAACCCTAACCCTAAACCTACACCTAACCCTAAACCTAACCCTAACCCTAAACCTTACCCTAACCCTAAACCAAACCCTATCCATAAACTAACACTAACCTTACCCTTAATCCAACCCTGACTTAATCACTAGCCCAAACCAAACTCTATCACTAAAACTTACCCTAACCCTAAATCCTAACCCTAAACCTAACACTAACTCTAAGCCTAAAGCAAACACTAACTCTAAACCTAAACTTAAACCCAAACCCTAAACTAACCCTATTCTTAAGCCTAACCAAAAACACTAAACCTAACACTAAACCTACCCCTAATCCTAACCCTAACCTAACCCTAACCCTAAACCTAAACTAACCCTAAAACTAACCAAACCCTAACACTAACACTAAACCCTGACAATAATCCTAATCCTAACTCTAACCATAAACCTAACCCTACCAATGAACCTAACCAAACCGTAACCCTAACCAAACCTGAACCTTAACCCTAACCATAACCCAAACCCTAAACCTAACCTCACCCTAACCTTAACACTAACCCTAATCCAATCCCAAACCTAACCCTAAATCTAACCTAACCCTAACTCCAACCCTAAACCTAAAACTAACCCTAACCCAAATCAATCCCAAACCTAACCGTAACCCTAACCTAACCGTAACCCTAATCCTAACCTTATCTGTAAACTTATAAACTAACCCTACATCAACACAAAACATTAACCCAACCCAACCCAAACACTAACCCTAACCAAACCCTAACCCTAACCAAATACTAACCAAAAACCTAAACCCTCATGCTAACTCTAACAGTAAATGCAACCCTAAACCTAAACTAACCATACCCTTAACACTAACCCTAAGCTTAACGCTAAGCCTAACACTAACCCTAACCTTAACCAAAAACCTTAACCCTATCCCAAATCTAAACGTAACCCTAAACCTATCTCTGATCCTAACACTAACACTAATGAACCCCTAACCATAATCGTAATCCTCAAATAACCCTTACATTAACCTAAACCTTAGCTAACCATAACCCTAAACCTAACCCTAAACCTAACTCTTACCCTAACCCTAACCTATCTGTAACCCTAACCCTAACGTTAATAGTAACCCAAACCCTGAAGATTAACCCTAACCTAACCCTATACCTAACATAAACCTCACCCTCACTCTAACTGTGTGTTCACAATTGAGTGAAAGCAAGTGCATAACAGCAAAACACCTCCTAACCCTAAGACTAAACATAACGCAAAACCCTAAACTAACCCTAAAACCTAACCATGACCCTAAACCTAATCCTCACTTTAACCCTAACCCTAACCCTAACCCTATACCCTGACCATAACCTTTAACCTAACTCTAATCCTAACCCTAACCCAATCCCTAAATTAACCCTAACCCTAACATAAATTTAAACCTAACCATAACTCTAACCCTATACCTAAAGCCTAACCCGACTCTAACACTAAAACTAACCCTAAACCTAACCCAAACCCTAACCCTAACCTAAACCTAACCCTAAAAATATCCCTAACCCTAACCATAACCCTAATCCTGAACCTAACCCTAAACATAATCCAATCCCTAACTTAACCATAACTCTAACCAAGCACTAACCCTAACCCCAACACTTAACCTAACCCTAACCCTAAATGTAAACCCTAATCATAACTCTAAATCTAACCCTAAAACCAGCACAAACCCAATCTCTAACCTAATCCTACCCCTTAACTACCGCTAACCCTAATCCTAACTGTGTGTTCACTTTTGAGTGAAACCAAGTGCATAGCAGCCAAACAAATCCTAACCATAACCATAACCTTAACCCTAACCCTAAAACCTAACCATAACCCAAAACGTTATCCTAAATCTAACCCTAACCCTAACCCTAACAATAAACCCTAACCCTATACCCTAACCATATCCCTTAACCTAACCCTAACCCTAACCCAATCCCTAACTTAACCCTAACCCTAACCTAATGTTAAACCTAACACTTACTCTAACAATAAACCTAAACCTTATCCCTAACCTAAACCTAAAAATAACCCTAAACCTAACCTAAACCATAACCATAACCTAATCGTAACCCTAACCTTATCCCTTAAACCTAACCATAACCCTAATCCTGAACCTAACCCTAAACATAACCCAATCCGTAGCTTAATCACAACCCTAACCTAACCCTAACCCTAACCCCAAACTTTAACCTAACGCTAACCCTAACCCTAATCCAATCCCTAACCTATCCCTAACTGGAACCTAACCATAACCCTAACCCTAACACTAACACTAATCGTAACCCTAAACCTAAACCCTAACCATACCCTAACGCAAAACCTAATCCTAACCATAACACTAATCTAACTGCAACACAAACCCTAACCTATCCTTAACCCTAACCCTAATCGTAATCCTAACCCAAACCCTAACCCTAACACTAACCCTAATCCTAAAGCCTAACCCTTAACCTAACGTTACCCTAACCTTAACCCTAACCTTAACCTAACCCTAACCCTAACCTAAACATAACCCTAAATCTAAACCGAAGAGTAAACCTAAGCCTAAACCTAACCCTAACCCTAAACGTAATGCAAAACCCTAACAGTAACCTAACCCAAAACCTAACCCGAACCCTAACTCTAACCCTAACCTCAACCCTCAAATTAGCCCTAAACCTAAACCCTAAACCTAACCATTACCCTAATGCAAACCCTAACCCTAACTTAACCTTAATACTAACCTAACCCTGACCTTTACCGTAATTCCTAAACCAAACACTAACCTTAACCCTAACCCTCACTGTGTGTTCAATTTGAATGAAAGAAATTGCATAGCAGCCAAACAAACCCTAACCCTAACCATAAACCATAACCATAACTCTAAACCTAACACTAACCCTTAACCAATCCCTAAACTAACCCTAACCTAACCCTAACCCTAACCCTAACACTACCCTTAAACCTAAACCTAAAACATAACCCTACACTAACCCTAACACTAACCCTAACCCAAACCCAAACCCTAACCCTAATATGATCCAAACCCTAACCATAACCCTAACCATAACCCTTTCTCTAAACCCTAATCCTAACTCAATCCCTAAACCTAACCTTTTCATAAGCCCTAAAAGTAACCCTTACCCTAACCAAACCCTAACCCTAACTCTTTGTTCACATTTGAATGAAAGCAAGTTCATAGCAGAAAACAATCCCTAACCCTACCCTTAACCCTAACCCTACTCCTAACCATAACCCTAACAATAACTCAAACCCTAACCCTTCCCATAACCCTAACCCTATACTAACACTAACCCTAAACCTAACTCTAACCCAAAACCTAACCCTAACACTAAATTCTAAACCTAACCCTAACCCTAACCTATCCCTAACCCTAGTCATAAGCCTAACCCTAACCGTAACCCTAACACTAACCCTAAACCCTAACCCTAACACTAACACTAACACTAAACCTAAACCCTAACCCTAACCTAACGGTAACACTAAACCTAACCCTAAGCCTATCTCTAAACCTAACTTAATCCTAACAATAAACCTGAAACGTTACCCTATCCTCAACCGTAACCCTAAACCTAAACCTAAACCCTAAACCTAACACTAACCATACCCCTAAACCTAAACACTAACCCCAAACTTAACCCTAAACCTAACCCAAACTCTTAACCTAACCAAACCCAAAACATAAACCTAACCGTAACCCTAACCTCAACCATCACTCTAACCCTAAAACTAAACCATCAACCTAACCCTTACCCTAATGTTATCACTAACTCTAATTTAACCTAACACTAACCTAACTCTAACCCTAAACCTAACCCAAACCCTAAACATAACACTTACCGTAACCCACAAAAAAAACCCTAAACTTAACCCTAACACTAACAGTGTGTTCATATTTGAGAGAAAGCAAATGCATAGCAGCCAAACAAACTATAATCCTAAACTAGGCTTACACTAACAATAAACCTTAACCATAACACTAACCTGAACTTTGACCCTAACTGTAACCCTATCCCTAACATAACACTAACCCAAAAACTAACCCTAAACCTACCCTAAATATAAAACTATCGCTCATCCTAACCCTAAAGCTAATCATTTACCCTACACTAACCCTAACCATAACCTAACTCTAAAACTAACCCAAACCCTACGCCTAACACAAACCAAACCCTAGCCATAACCATAAATTAACCCTAACACTAACCTAACCCTAATCATAACCCTAACCTTAAACCCTAACCATAACCCTAAACCTAAACGTAACCATAAGCCTAAACCTACCCATAACCCTTACCAAACCCTAACATTAAAGTTTTCCTAACCCTAACCCTAACGCTAACCCTAACCTTTACCTTAACCCAAACCCTAACCCTAACCTAACCCTAATCATAAACATAAACCCAAACCCCAACCCAAACCATAACTGCAAGCATAACACTAAAACTACCTGTAACCTTAACCAAACTCTAACAATAACCTCAACCAAACCCTAACGATAACCCTAACCCTAAGTGTGTCCACATTTGAGTGAAAGGAAGTGCATAGCATCCAACAAACCCTAACTCTAACCCTAACCCGATCCCTATAAACTAACCATAACCCTAAATCTAACACTAACACTAACACATCCCTAACCTAAATATAACCCTAAA